>CM076410.1:14397373-14615170 GCA_038363315.1 Mugilogobius chulae
TGATTTCCTGATCATGTAACCGCAAAAAAAAAAATGGAAAAAAAAAAATCACTCACTTTGCAGTTATTTGTAGAAAAAAAGCGACTGTGCTGCCATGATGGTAAAACACTGTCAGTGCATTTTCAGTTCACGCCCACATCACATCGAGTTGACCCAACAAACAATCCGGCCAGGTGGAATATAAACTCCTCCCTCCGACACCGATGCTAAGGTAAGCTGGACTGACACAAGTAATTGTTTTTGTGTCGATGTGCGTTTGATGGGCCGGCTTCACAGAGGTGCTCCTCACACTCTGCTCTGGCCTCGGTGAGTCTGTCTTTACCTGGTGCTCCTCACACACTGCTCTGCCTGCGGTGAGTCTGTCTTTACCTGGTGCTCCTCACACTCTGCTCTGCCTGCGGTGAGTCTGTCTTTACCTGGTGCTCCTCACACACTCCTCTTCCCTCGGTGAGTCTGTCTTTACCTGGTGCTCCTCACACACTCCTCTTCCCTCGGTGAGTCTGTCTTTACCTGGTGCTCCTCACACACTCCTCTTCCCTCGGTGAGTCTGTCTTTACCTGGTGCTCCTCACACTCTGCTCTGCCTGCGGTGAGTCTGTCTTTACCTGGTGCTCCTCACACACTCCTCTGCCTGCGGTGAGTCTGTCTGTACCTGGTGCTCCTCACACACTCCTCTGCCTGCGGTGAGTCTGTCTGTACCTGGTGCTCCTCACACACTGCTCTGCCTGCGGTGAGTCTGTCTTTACCTGTTGCTTGTCCGGAGCTCCCCTGCCTGCTCCTCACGCTCTGCTTTGCCCGAGGGAAGTGCATCGCGGTGGGGAGGCCGCCTTGGCTCTAAGTGCTTCTTAAGTGGCTCTGGCTGTTTGTCTGTGAGCTTGTTTGTTCCCTCCTTGTGTTCTCTCGGTGGGCAGGCAGAGCAGACGGACACTAGAGCGACCGCACTGCAAAAAAGTCTCAGATGTCTTGAAATCAGAATATGGATTTGCTCTCAGCAGTTCAAAGAGACACATTTTATTGGTTACATTCCAGCTTCGATCCCTGAATGAACTTGTTATAAGCCAAGACTACAACATGTTAACAGTGTATTCTCAGCATGTCTCTTATCACATCTTAATATCTTATAGACAGCTGTTCTGGGGACATTGTTTTAGTCTAACAACTAGGTTTAGGTCTAAAGTTACAAAAAGATGTGAATTTAGGTCTGGGGCTTGGAGTAGGTTAAAGGAGACCTATTGTGTTATTTTTATATTTAGTAAGAAACTAGAACATACACAGATCAGTGATTTACCTTTTGTTCATTGTAAAACACAAAGTTGATCTAAAACAACTTAAAAATAGAAGCAGCTCTACTGACTTCCTGTTCCAAACTGCAGAACTGATAAGCCCCGCCTCTTCATTTTAAAATGTAACTGTAAAAAGCAACAGATTTTTTAAAACTATTTTTTATTGTTGGAAAGTGACTATGGGACAGTATTAAATCATATATGCTTCATTTTGAGTATTAATCTTTTGAATTATAACAAGTAAATACAGACAAGTGGGAGGGGATAGGTGGTAGGTGAGAACAGGGATTTCTGAGCACTTGAGCGCCAGCTGAAGAACAAAACAAGATTACTCCAACATGAATGAATCAATTCAAATGTAACTGAAGGATGAATGAAGGAAGGCCAATGTATAAGGTTAAAAAAAAGTGAATTTGACATAATAGGTTAGCATTAGGACATATATATCAGTTTTATATAGCGCTTTTCAAGGTAATGCAAAGACGCTTTACATGAGAACACATAACAAGACAAACAGACAAAGCATCTTTCTTTAACATTTGAAAATGTTGTTTTCTGTCTGAATAGTACTTTAGCATTTGGTCAAATCATTAAGTCGATCAGTAGATCAATACAGTCATATTTGACCTTAGCTATTAGAATTAAAGACATCTTCTGTTGGATTGACATAATATCATCTGAATATTTTAATCAAGATACGCAAAAAGTGATTGAGATATTTATTTTTGTCAATATCTCGAAGCCCTACATAAACATTTATACATACCTATTTAAATGTGTATGTATTCGGGTGTACGGGTATACGGGTACAGTATACGCGTGTACGGGTATACGGGTGTACAGGTACAGTATACGGGTATACGGGTACAGTATACGGGTGTACGGGTATACGGGTACAGTGTACGGGTATATGGGTACAGTATACGGGTGTACAGGTGTACGGGTGTACGGGTACAGTATACGGGTGTACAGGTACAGTATACGGGTGTACGGGTACAGTATACGGGTGTACGGGTACAGTATACAGGTGTACGGGTACAGTATACGGGTGTACAGGTGTACGGGTATACAGGTTAGAGTTTAGATCGGGCCCAAAAAATGCAGCCCGACCCAGCCCGAGCCCGCGCACGTCGTGTCCGAACCCGACCGGGACCCGAGTCAGTCTCTGTGTGTCTGAGCCCGAGCCCGAAGTGAGCCCGCCCCGCCCACTCACTGTACTGTGCATTTTAATGACAGAAAAAGCTCCTTGGTGTCCCATACGTTACAAAAGCGCTTCCTCCACCGCACATTTCTCCCTCTCTCTCTCTCTCTCTCTCTCTCTCTCTCTCTCTCTCACTCTCTCCCTTATCCTTCTTTTCTCACCGCGTACATATGCGTGCTTTCTCTCTTCCTCCTCACCTTTTCCTGGGTCCGCGTGAATGAAAGTGCCTTCCCTGTCTCTCTTCCTCTTTTACCTGCTCCGCGCTTACACAAGCCTTCTGTCTCTCTCACTCGCTTTATGTCCCCGCGGTGGTTTGCGCTGTGTTCTGACGAGGCTGTCAATCATCCCGCGGAGCGCACGTGTTCAGTGCGGCTCTGCGTCTTGGCCCGAACCCGACCAGGCCCGACAACTATGTGAGAAATGTGGGCCCGGGCCGGCCTCGGGCTGAGCTTGGGCTCGGGCCCAGAATCTAAACTCTAATACAGGTGTACAGGTACAGTATACATGTGTACGGGTGTACGGGTACAGTATACGGGTGTACGGGTGTACGGGTGTGAGATCAGGTTGGGAAGATTCATCCCAGTGCTCTTCACCTTTGATCCCAGTAAACCCAAGACAAACTGTTTTTGGAATTATTGTTGGGGGGATCGAAAAATGTAAACTTGTTTGTCGTACATACAAAAGATGTTTAAGATACAAAAGATGACTAAAATGATCAATCTTCTTTATTTAACCCAGAACAAACCAGGCCCCAAAACCCAAAGCCCTGTGGATGTTACTGTGTAATTCTAACTGTGCAGCCATATGTGATCAAGGCAGCTGTCAGGAAAACATGCTTTGGAGCAGAAGTCAAACTTTTAAGCAGAATATTGTATATTTTAACTTTATTTAAAGGTGCACTGTGCAACTTTCCAAAGGTGAAAAGTCAACTACACAATTTAATGAAAAAAAAAAAGTTAAAATCATACTTTGAGACATTCTTTATGGGAATATATGCGTTTTATCATTTTTATATGAAAATGATAGCTTAAGAAGCATCTTTTCCATGGAAGCATACAAGCCACATAACAGTCCATTTTATGGTAATGCAAGGAAATACACTGATATTTATTATTTATTTAGTGTAACAAAGACATATAAGTGACGAAAACTTACATTTGTTCAAGTCTATTTTTGGTCAAAAAGTTATTCAGTGCATTTTTAAGATATATTTTAGTCTATTAAATGGAACATAATATATTTTTAATAGACCCGTTCAGAGCCTACGTCATTTTGGGGCGGAGCCACACTGGTGCCTCCGCAGAGTTTCCCCATAAGTTTCTATACAAAACGAGTCAGCTGTACTAACGATATTAAACAGTTAGAAAACTTAACAATGACTTCAAACAAAGCTCTGACCTCTCCTAATGTGTTCCTTGGGTTTGCACCAGTCACACATTTTATAACTCGGGATTTTTTCGGGCTAATTAGCTAGCCGCTAAAATCTATAGAAAAAATGAGGGATCACTATCAAAACAAATACATGTCCTCAGAGTCATGTAAGTTTGTCCTCTGAGTCTTTTATACAATAATCTTCTGTAGAAATCAGCACAAAATAATGCCACAGGTGCAGTTTACTGTGAGTCTAATTCTCCAATGATAATTGATAAATAATTAACACAACTTACACAAAAATCTTAAGCAATGTCACGTTAACTCACCTCCTGTGCTTTTCCGCAAATTACGTCGTCAAACTCATCAAGGGATTTGTGCTTAAAGCTTTTCTCTTGTGCATATGAGTTTTCCTATCACATATAAGTAAATATCAGGTCGCTGAATGTCGGGACACTTACTAACGTCATGCTAACATTCAGTAGATAACTGTACATGGATCTGGAGTCGCTTTCTGTTCGTTAAATTGAGTTTTTAAAGAGAGTTTTGAGATTTTTTAATGATAATGCACCTGCGTAGCTTGAAAAGCCTGAGACTGGGCACCACTCAGGCTCCAGTTCGCGCGCGCAGCCATCTTTGTTTACTAACAGTAAATGGGTCAATAAAACACGAAGGTCGGAAAAAGATTGTGAATGTATCGTTTCCCAGATTCCCCAGCATTATGAATGAAGGTGACAGTAAATTTGTTTACTTGTTTACAGAATGAAGCATAAATGAACCTTTAATGTCCCCAACTTCACCTTGTTGCCAGCAATTGTACATTTACAACCAAATGTAACAGCCACCAACGACACACTGTAAACCCGAACAAGTTAGCAGTACTCAAAAAATTTGAGGTAATCTATTTCCTCAAATTTTTTAAGTTAATAAATTGAAAGTCACAATTAGTGTAACTTGGATATTACCAGTTGGTTTACCTCATAGGTTTTAATTTGTTGAACTTAAAAGTCCCAATTATTCTAACTAAATTTTACCAGTTAGTACAACTCATAAATTTTAGTCTAAAAAACAAACTTTTTCACTAATTTTGTTACTGACCAATCATGATTCAGTATGCACTGATCAATCAGGATTCAGGATTCACAATGTATTAAAATGCAGTTCTTGGGAACAAGAGTCAGGTGTCTGAGAAAGTGACTTTGTGGTCATTACCCATGATTCATAGCACATCTTGTTCCTGATTGGTCAGCAGCTTCTTCAATGTTTATTTAATTAAATCAAATAAGTTTTATGTCATCTATGTTTTTAATTTACACTTACTTAAACCCACAATAATTGTCGTTAATAAAAAAAAATATTAGTTACAATTGCTCAAAAAATAACATGGTACAGCAACTGAACATAATTAAGTTAGTAGGACTTTTGGTAAAACTTGAGTATTCACAACTTGATCTATTTAATTCATTTGGGTTTACAGTGCAGTAAACTCCCAGCCTAAACTAAATCTGAGCTGAAATATTGCTTTATGACGACGCTCAG
The DNA here is from genome assembly GCA_038363315.1 of Mugilogobius chulae. Taxonomy (NCBI): domain Eukaryota; kingdom Metazoa; phylum Chordata; class Actinopteri; order Gobiiformes; family Gobiidae; genus Mugilogobius; species Mugilogobius chulae. The sequence continues at coordinate 14,402,767 of CM076410.1, forward strand.
CTCCCTGCGTTATGTATCTTTTCTCTGTAAACGTCCACGTGATGGTCAAACTAAGACAAACATGTACCCAGAGCGAGTTTTTGCAGTGCAGGGTGAGGGAGGGGCCGGCACAGCACGCGTCTCCGAACACGGCTCATTGTTTGTTAAGATGTGAGCTGGCTTTTGTGCGCTCTGTCCGCGTGTCCGTCATGCTCTTTTGTATTGACGAAGCCAAAAGGTCCAGGTATGACCTTCTAAGATGACATTATTTGCCATCGATTTGCCGCGGTTTGATTTTGGGTCGCGCCATGACTACCCCGGCCACAAGCGCCTTCCATTGTTCCGCTTTTAAAGACACGCAGTAGCACAAAGTTCCCTCCGGAGAAAGGAGAAACAATCAGGTTTTGTCAAATCAGCAGGAAAATTTCACACCAGGCTCGGATCAAAGGGCAAATGTTTTTTGTTCTAATGCTACATTAAAAACATGAATAATTTAGTCGGCTCCGAAACGGGAAATGGCCACAAATGTCAGTGCTTTTACAGAATTAGACAAATGTTCTGAAGGCAAGTTTGGATGAGACTAGCAAAAGTTTAATTTGGAATAAAGAACTGTTTTAATCTTCAACGGAAAAAAATCACACAAGAAATAATGCATAAAAGATCAAATACAAAAGTTTCAGACGTTGTGGTTGAACGTGAACAGCAAATATTGTCAGACGTCCAGAAAAATGTGCAGAGAAATACTAAAGTCTGCTGAAATACAGTTTGAAGAAATCTGTTGTATGGTGGAACATTGCCATTGTGTCCTTGGGCAAGACACTTAACCCTCCTTACCTCAGTGTGAGTGCATCCTTGACTGAAAAGCACTTTGAGTACTATACAAATAGAAAACATTGCCATTTTTTTTTGCATCAAGTTTATTCCAAGGGTGATCTCTGAACCACAAGTTCACAAAGAGCTGCCATTTTTACTTGAGTTCCCACAAAATAATGACTGCCGTTTGAGATTTTTGAAGAGAAAAAATGAAATCATGTCTTTTTGAAAGAAGAGCCTTATGTGTGACACTTGTTCTATCTCACACAGACATTAGATACACCATTACGATTTGTTGCTGTGATTGGTTAAGCACAAATAGGGTCGGTCACTCACCCAATCAGCTCAAAGTATTTCACTAAACGCCCCACCTTTTCCCAAAGCTTTCAGAGTCGAGTTCCAGATGGAGACTGTGGAAGAACTCAAATCTGAGTTCAATACAGATCCATCTGGAGTGAGTCAGGTTAATGGGTCATGGGCTGTGTGTGGTCGACGTGTGGTGTGTTCGAGGACAGATCTTTGTGTGGTCGACGCGTGGTGTGTTCGAGGACAGATCTTTGTGTGGTAGACTTGTGGTGTGTTCGAGGACAGATCTTTGTGTGGTAGACTCGTGGTGTGTTCGAGGACAGATCTTTGTGTGGTAGACTCGTGGTGTGTTCGGGGACAGATCTTTGTTTAAGGACAGATCTTTGTGTGGTGACTTGTGGTGTGTTCAGGACAGATCTTTGTTAAGGACAATTCTTTGTGTGGTCGACTTGTGCGTGTTCATGGACAGATCTTTGTGTGGTAGACTCGTGGCAGTTTAAGGAGAGCTCACAGTGGAGGTTTTTACAGTGGAGTAATGGAGCCCGATCTCACAAGAAAGCTTACATTTACCACACATTACACAACATGTAAATGTGGGGTGCACGGTAGCCAAGTGGTTAGAGCTCGGCTTCCAATAAGGAGGTCGTGGGTTCGACTCCCGGGTCAACCATATCAACATCTCACATCTCTCTGGGTGGAGTTTGCATGTTCTCCCCGTGTCACCGTGGGTTTTCTCCGGCACTCCGGTTTCCTCCCACCTCCAAAAACATGCATGTTTAGGTTAATTGGGCATCACTGAAATTTCCCTTAGTGAGTGAATGAGAGAGTGAATGTTTGTCTGTCTAACTCTGCGACGAGTTGGCCACGTCCAGGGTGTTCCCCCGCCTAAGGCCCACAGTTTACCCCGGCTACCCCACGTTGGTGGGACACAGCCTTGGTATATAGATAGATATAGATATAGTAAATGAGGTCTGATTAGTACGAGTTCACAGCCGTCCTGCGTAATTACACCTGTAGTACGCGTCACAGTCCCCATTCATTTAATGGAGGTTTTAAGACATGTTCTTATTTATGAATATTAATGAAATCCTGATTCTAATCTTAACCTGCCCCAAGCCCCAGACCTAATCTTACACATTTTAGTAACTTTATGCCTGAACTTACCTGTTTCACCTGAAGAAAACGTCCCCACGTGGCTCCAATTAAAACTCGTGTTTTTGACTCTGTGAAATCTCGTGTCATTTTTACTCTTTTTCATATCGTGCTAAATGCACGGCGTAGCATAAGTACTAAAACAGCTGTGAAGTCGTAGTCAAATACGCTGTTTTTGTGTGTGGTAAAAGTACGCCCTCTAGTGAGACTGTGTTGAGTGATGAGAAGAGGCAGGACCCTGTGGAGAGGACACTGATCTCATTACAGCTCCGAGCTAAAGTTACTCCAGAGGTCTGATGCTGCAGTTGGGGACGATGACACCAAGACCTTAAATAAATGCTCTTAAAGCTGGTAACACTACTTGTGGAAAAAATGTGTGGACTGTCGCGAAAAAGAGTTGATTTACATTTTTAAGATTAAATATTGGCTTGACACCTTTAGCATCTGCACAGAGACAATCACATCCATCAGAAAGTCAAAAGAACCTTCCGACTTTACATTTTAAACTAATCCCAAACGCTTCTTTCTTTGACCTACAGTCGGCGGACACTTCTTGCTCCATTATCTCCGTTCGCCGCACATTTTGTCCTCTTTTGTTTGTCCCGTTCCTTCCCGGGTGAGCACTCTTGGCTCCATTTGCCCCCCTCTCGCGGCGTCTCTCCCAAAAGGTCAGCGCTCCCCTGAGAAGCCTGTTTACCTGGGCCTGTCCCTCGCTCTGACAGCGGCCCACTTCCAGACACTCGCTGTAAAAAGCCGGACAGACGGGGAGCAAATGTCAGGTCAACAACACCGCACCGCAGCGCTCCTTCTGAAGCCGTCTGGCATTTTGCATTTTCAGATGAGGCGTCGTCTTAACGGCGTCACTTCAGCTTGTGACCGTGTGGGGAAATTAGGAGGTCATTTTAATCTCTAGAAGAATGTTTCTGATGTTTAAAATCACTTTAGAATGGAATCATTCCTCCTTTAAAATTCAAATTTGAAACTTTGAACTTGAAAAGCCAGATGAATACTCTTGATATTTGTGATTTCGACAAAGTTCATCTGGAGAAGACAACCATGAAGACTTACGGTGCATGTTCCAAACAGAACAAACATGGTGGCATCAATGGACATGTGTCTTAGCAGAATTACAGTCTATTTTGAAATGGATTTATACTACTTTTTATCGATCAAGTTACCTTTTTAACCACTTTATCCTAGTTCTTTCACAAGTGTGTGTCTGCAGACCTCCACTGAGAGGACCAGAAATAATAATAATTCACTTTTTTTTTATACAGCAAGTACATTTAGTTTCTTCCAAAATACACTGTAAAAGTAGTTCTTAACCAAACGCGCCGACTCCTGTGTGTGGCGTGTTGTGTTGAGTGTTATGCGTGCTGATGGTGACCCAGACCCCGCGGGCCCCCGTCCCGCTGGCCTCTGCTCCGGAGGGCCATCAGTCTCCATTACCAGGAGCTGCACGGACCAGCACGGCTCCGGAGCACGTGTGGAGAGGGACTAAACGTACGATTACTCCGACCGAGAGCCACCAGGACAGGACAGGACAGGGTCAGGCCACCTCCACATCATCCACTGTCAGCAGCTACGGTTCCTTTTGGAGACAAGATTAGATTAAAGTGAGTATGACAAGTGTTTACCGTTTTCCATTTTAGATTCATTTGGTAAAGTCTCAGACCCTCCAAACGTATTAAATCAGACCCAAGACACATTTTCCATAAACATCTTTATTCTCATTTACAAGGAGAGCAAAGAACTGAAGTGTTTTTGGTATTTAGTCTGGTTCTTTTTCAATGTCAGAATATGTTTTATGTTTATATGTTTATGTTATGTTTAGGTTTTCTACAAAAATCTAATGCAGAAGAACCTTCCAGTGTTATAAAAGATCTATCTTTGGGTAAAAATAAATCCAGTTGCATTAGAACCTCCAAATTAACTGTAACCAACTCAGCAAAAATCAGATTTAAAGTTACAAAACCATTTCAATTAGGATTAATTGTGTTTATTTTGTTATTGCTTTATATAACCCAAATTCCCCAATAAACTGATTGAATGCCAAGTCATAATTGTAAAAATACATTTTGAAATCATGTTGCGACCCCCAGGTTCTGCTTCTCGACCCCCCGAGGGGAACTACTGCATCAGACGAACGTTGACGCAGTTATTTACAACACTGGTAGGCAACTAACCAGTATGGTGATAGTATTTTTGAATTTTTTATCCTAAAATATGGCCAAACTGGAAAAAAATGTGAAAAATGCTTTGTAATATCTTGAATGTAAAAGTCGTAACTGCCCACTCCAGGAGTCTTGGCCTGATGTGCCTCTCTAGGAGATCAGGAGGCGTGGCCAGAGTAAAGTTTTTTGTAAGAAAATGTTGGTTGTTTCTGTCCTTCTGTCTGTGTGACTCATGGTGAGGTTCACCTGCTGCACATCAAATAAATCTGTCGAAATGAAACTCTTTGTGCTCTAGGTCTTCTCATTCCACACGGTGTCGTCTCCAACACACCTGCTCCTTAGACGATGTGAGAAGCACCTTTACTAGACTATAGAACATGACTTTTACACTGCTGTGTGAGTAGAACAGCTCCTTTCATCATTGTTTATATTATTTATATTAAAAAAACTGCTGGCTGCTGCGCTCCACAAGTCTCTCAAGTCTGTTCTTCACTGTCAGACTAATCATCCTGAAATGTCCTTGTAGATATTACACAATGGCTTGCCCTGTGTGCAGCACTTTGAAAACTTTGTTGTTGTTTTTTTTTCAAAATGTGTTTATTTACTTGTTAACACTTTTAAACAGACAGCTCAGCAGAACATTGACCCATTTTGTAATTAAAGATGAAGAGTAAAAGATAAAAAATAGTGAAATAATATTAATACAAAAATACATCAATAAATGTATAATAATAGTAAAATAAAAATAAATAAATAAAAATACAATCAGTCAACAACTGCATTGATCCATATTGAGGCTACTGATTGATCAGTAAATTGAAGGTATGGAGTCCAAATATCCATAAAATGATTTTTGGCAGAATGAAGAAGACAAGTTGGATATAAAAAGTTCCATAATGAGTTTATGCCAGGTGACTTTTGATGGGGGCTTGACACTGATCCATGACAGAACTATGTTTTTACGAGCAGCTAATGTCAGTATGGTAAATAGTCTGTTCCTAGAGACTGACACAATATCTGTGTTCCTGTCGCTCAGGAGCAAAGAGACTGGATCCAGACATAATGTCATTCTGAATATTTTTTACAAATCCTTCAGAACATCTTTCCAGTGTGATTGAATTTTGGGGTAAAACCAAACACAATGTGAATATGTCCTGATAGCAGTTTAAACATAAAGGAGAGACTTGAGGGTTCATCTGATGTCTTCTGTTTGGACAAGTCTGTGAATAACTTTAGACCTGATATCAGAAGAAGGTGTTGTGTGTTTGATATCCTTGTACGTTTGTGTTCTGTGGTGTGATCTGTGCCAAACAACTGTTTTTATGAACATTTATGTGCTTTTAATGGCACCTCAGCAGCAGCAGGTCGTCCCATCTGTGTGTGAGAGCTGGAAGAGCAGCATGGGCCTGTCCTGTCAGGGCTCCTTCTCACCACTTACACCTTATACCACATCGTCTTGTTTGTTTGTTTGTTTGTTTTTCTTCTTTGTAGTCTGTTCAACATCACAGCTCTGAAGACAAACTGGCATCAAATATCTGTCGTTGCCGTTACTGCAAAAGTTGGTTCCTTTCAGCCAATATGATGCTTGAAACTATATATATATATAATATATATATATATATATATATATATATATATATATATATATATATATATATGTATATATATTCCAAGTTGATTTTCTGAAAGTGCTTGTAAAAACAGTGTATAGTATAATACATCCAGTGAAACCAAGTTTACGAGCCCAGTTTTCGAAGAAACAGCAAATATAAAACGAAATGTCAAAAACGTATGATTAACACATTCTCTTCCCTTTTAACGTAAATGTGTTATAAAAGCCAAAATATAAAATAACCACAAGTTTTGGTTGAGTGGACTTAACAGATAAATCTTAACCTGCCCCAAGCTCCAGACCTGAACTTACCCATTTCAGTCACGTGAAGCCTAAACTCAAGTGTTAAACCAAATGTCTGGCTTCAACCAAAACTCATGGTTATTTTACAATTTGGCTTTTAGTGACAAATTAAAGTAAATAAGATGAGAAAATGTAAGTTTTTGACACTAGTAGGGGTTGCACAATAGTGAATTGTAGGAGTTGACTAATCCAGAGCGTTAGTCGCCTCGACTCCAAGTAGTTGATAAAGTCATTGAAAAAAAAAAAAAAAACAGGTGCAATCATTTCACATGGGCTATAGAAACATCTTATGTGTAAAAATAGAACATTAGACGTACTTAAACCTCTGCAATAATGGCAGACCATGCGCTACACAAGGCGGGGCTACAGAGCACTAAGGTGTGGATGCAGTGTGTTGAGGTGACGGAGAAAAACAGCACAGAGACATGGAGAAAGGGTCAGGGAAGCATCAGGCATGTTTCTGACATTTACTGTGTGGGAGGGACACAATTAAAACACTTTTCTTCTGAAGTTAAGATCTAATTAGTTTATTTTTCGATTAATCGACTGTTTCCTAGTCGTTGCACTTGAACTTTCTGGACGATTAGTCGACTAGTCTGTGTGTTTTCTTCAGTGTTGCTCATGGTGTGTGGCAGACAAGCTGTGCTTGTCTTTATTTTCTTTACATATACAAATGAAAACATTTGCCGTTAAAGAAGCACAGGATCTTCTACAAACAGAAGTGAAATCATCACACTGACGACAATCACATCAGTATTTTGACTGTCAGGTGTGATGTACCTACAGTCAGACTCACACAGAAACATGTCTCTCTTCACTCAGTCTACTGTATCTATAAATAAATCTTATCACTTTTTGAAAAATCTCCCCAATAGGATAGATACAAAACTAATAGTATACATTTTTTGTAGTTTTTTTTTTTGACATTAAGCATCCTTCTCCCTGTATCTCTCAACTGCATGGAGCTGATGTATTTATGAGCGAAACATGTGAACTGTGAACTGCTGCGACAAACTGAATCTGTTCAATCGTGTTTTTAGGATGGTCCAAGTGAAAAGAGCACATCTGACACTAAACACACGTCGTGACCAGTCCGGACGGAGCACCCTCTCTTCAGCGTGAAAAAGCCTTGAGAGCGTCCCCGTATGTAGAGCGTGTCCCGGGCCGTCGTCATGGCTGCGGGTGCCGGCGAGGATTCAGAGCGTGGAGGCGTCTTCGGTGTCACGGAGCTCCAGCCGCAGAGGGCAGAGAGGAGACAGGCCGCCCCAGGACACACGTGTGTTTGTCTGATTCTACAGGAGGAGAAGGTTGGACATAATGAACGTGCTTGTGATGGAGTCCTTGAGCGAGGTGAAGCTGCAGACCTGGACGCTGCACTTATGAGGGCTGAGCTATTATAGACATCAGTTTTCTTCTGGTGACACGGACAGTTGTAGGGCTGTGCAACTCATCCAATTTCAATTTCAATGACGATTATTGCTGTAATCGTTTACAAAAATGGTCTAATCGTGTAATCGTGATTATCGACTGTAACTTATAAATCTGTTTAGGAGTGCTCATGGTACCACTTTACAGTAACTACACCTTAATTAGCCTTAGTAAAGCCTTAATAAAGCATGACTAAGGAGTTAATAATTAATGAGCAAATAATAAATTAATGGATGAAAAAGTTTATAAGGGTAAGAACCTACATACTTAAAGAGCTAAGTTTAGGATTTAGTGTTGTGGAGAAGGTAATTAAGTTGTTATAAAGCCTTGTTCATTAATTTCCCATTTGTTCATGATGAGTTAACCCTTTATTCATGCTTTATTTAGAGCTTGTTAAGGCTAATCAAGATGCATTATTGTAAAGTGTTACTCATTTATTTCCTTCATTTACAAAATAGCTGTTTTTTTTGTTTTGTTTTTGTAATTGTATATTATATTTACAACTGTCTTATATGAGACCTGTCACATGTTTTCACTTTATTCTCATTCACTAATGCTCTGCAGCAAATAATTGTTTGATTAATCTGATTTATTAAATAATGGGATTATCATTTTCATCATAATCGAGCAGTCCTTGGTCTTAATCGTAAACCAACCAGACTAACTGCTCCTGGTTTTATCCCAGTGCTGTCCAGAGTTACCAAGTCTGCTTCTTTATAGCCACTTTGGGCTTGGTTTTCTTTGGAAAGTCGCTTGTGGGTTGCGTTTGTTTTTTTTATCTTCACAAATATATATACCTTGAATCACAAATATACATAAACCTACTAATAACAAACATATGGACTTTTTGCATCTTTCAATTTTAACGTCCTTCTTAATAATTCAAAATATGTCAAAATTATTAACCATTGTTTTGCTGTGACGATAATATTTAATTAATTTTGTATTTCATTCATTTTATTGAGGGTTGTTTTGGTGTTTTTTCACCAAGGATCATTGTAATGTTGTAATTGGCCACAATACATTATTTAAAGTTACCACATGTCAAAGCAGTTGATAAAGAGATTATGTTGTCACAAATGTTCTGAAGTTGAAGTAAAAGGTTTCAAGTTAAGAATTGGTCTGAGGCCTCTGGACTAAGATACCTGCCTTTATCCAAACCTTAACCAAACACACTGTTTCTAAGTCTGATCCTAAATGTCACCAGAACAACTGATTCTAAACCTAACCATCTTATAAACTAAGATAATGAAGTTGGTACGATCACATGCATACCTGTATGGAATGTTTATTCAGGACAATGTACAATATGCTGTACCAGATTGTAGCTTACAGCTCATTCCATCTGTATTCCTGGAGAAGGGCACATTGGACATGTTTTTAGTTGTAGGAGGAAACCAAAGAACCTACGCAGAAAGCACATGCAAATCACATAAAGTCCGGGGCAGGAGTCGAACCAGGACCTTCTGCTTGAGCCAGACCTAACCGCTGCCACCGTGTTGCCTGTATGTATGTAGCTATGTGTATTGTACAGGTGTATGTGGATATATGCGCATATAGGTGAGTATGTGCGTGTACAAGCGTATGTAGAAATGTATGAATGTATATATTTAAATGTATAAAGAATCCGTCCTCTCAATAATAAATAATAATAATAAAAAATAAAAATAAACCTAACCACCTCCTAATGAATACTTTAAAAAACATTTGTTGTGCTCAGAACTGCAGCAGGCTCCAGCTCTGCAGACTCATACTGCTGAAGTCCTTGGGCTCATGTCTGTCCTCTCGGAGCAGGAGCAGTGCTTCTGCCCTGTTGCCCCTCACTCATTCTTCCAAGCAGAAAGCTCACACACACTTAGCCTTCCTCCTCACACACACACACCCCTCCTGCCACCAGCCACACACCCACACACACCCACACACACCAGCACAGGCCTGGAGGCTCCACCATCTGCTGCCCAGCCAGCACACACCCCCCTCTGCACTGCCCACCTTCCCAACATATGCAGCCCTTGCCCTGGGTGAGGTGGCAGGCCAGCGGCCTCGGCCCAGGCCAAGAGAAGGCTGAAGGAGCACATATGCAGCGCAGACGGGAGAGTGTGAGTGTGAGCAGGAGAAGCAGGCTCTCTCCTGGAAACGCTACGGACATTTACCGCTCGGCCTCACCCATATGGACCCTCTCTCACGTCAGCCCAAACACATGCAAGGACTGAGGTAAGACTGCAGCAAGGACTGGGGTGAGACTACAGCAAGGACTGGGGTAAGACTGGAGGAGCAAGGACTGGGGTAAGACTGGAGGAAGGACTGGGGTAAGACTGGAGCAAGGACTTGCCCAAAAACGATCACAGGGACCTACCCAGTGACCGGCCTAGGAACTACACAGGGACTAGAGCAGAGACCAACAGGAGGAGAAGAGCGATTGATTCAAACACAGACCAACAAAAGGACCAGTCTGATCAGGAACTTGCCAAGGGACCACCAAAGTTGCATCCGGCAAGGGTCGTTGTGCCCTGGGGAGATGTCTGGAGGAAGAGGCCAAAGGAGAAGCAGAGGAGAGTCTGCATAATGAAGGAGGAGAAGAGGAGAGCTGAGGAGGATTGTGGGAGTTTTGCAGGGGGAAGCTGAGGTGGAGCAGAGGAGAGCCTGCAGGGGAAGGCCGGCGTAGTGATGTGTGTGCTTGGCGTTGTCACTAAGACCTTTCTCTCTTCACTTGCTGCGCTGCTGCTTTGTTAAACTTTGCCTCGGGGCAGAGAGGCACAAAGGCAGAGAAATGAGCGTGACACTTTCATCCTCATCAGTCCCTCCCTCCGCTCTGTGTGTGTGTGTTCTGTGACAGCCGCTGTTGGTTTTGTTCAGCGCAGCATTAATTACTGTGACTCTTGCACAGCGCTCCATATTTCATGAGTGTGTTTGCATGCGGCGCACACTCGGCTATTCTCTTTCGTCTCTGCTCTCTCTACGCGTTCCAGAAGCCTGGCGATGTGTCACTATCAGGTGGTTTAAAAACCAACAGGGACCGGGGCCAGAATCCCTTGGAAAGTTCACATGTGCAGTGGTGTGCTGCGCTGGAACCTGGCAGATCCTGGAGTTTGGAACAAAGTTTAGACGAGCAACAAAGTGACTAAGTGAACACGGAAACAGTATCATGATGCAGATAGAACAGGCCTCAGCCAGAATGGAGACCTATGTGGGCCTCCAAATGTCAGACAGATGTTTGGGAGAATTCAAATGCAATGCAAATGTGTAAGGTGTAGAGCCAGTGGACAAACAACCACACATTATACTGTCTCCTCTCTACACAGATGCTGCTGGACTTATTTCCAGGACAGAACTTGAAGCTGAGGGCCTGGAAGATTACAGCCTGTTCTCACAGATATTCATATTATACAACGTAATCTGAAACAGCGTGTCATATGAACGTAATTTCTATTTTTTGCGTGTGTATTTCATGTGTTGCTGCCCCAGTTCATTTCTATTTCTAAACCCTAACCCTACCCTACCTTACCCTAACCCACTAACACACCTCTAACCTTAACCAATTTCAAAGTGCAGACCTAAACTTATCCATTTTGTAACTTTGTAGCAGATCTAAATCCTGAACCAAAACACGTGTCCATACCGCGCCAGGAAAATGGGCGTGTAATAAACCAACAGTCTCACAAGAAATGAACATGTACCATGACACAAAAATAACTTTTATGATCAGGAGCATGATTTCGCCTCTTTTTTGAACAATAATGTTACGACGCACATAATGCACAATATGAAAAAGTGTAAAAATTACACGATATTTTATAACATAAAATAAACACAGGTTTTGGTTGAAGCCACGTGGGACATTTTGTTTAGGTTTAAAACCCCTTCTCAGTCCGGCCTCACACGTCTAACTAAAATCAGTAAAAATTCAACCTAAAACTGTTTCTGATCCTTTGGAGACAAGTATAAAAGTCTGGAGTCTTTGTGAAGCTGTCTCTCTGTAGTTTTAACTTCTGAGACTCACAGGCTCTGATCAGAAGTGACAACTTTCTCCAAACAAAAGAAAAACAGAATCTAATTTCTAATTTTTATTTTTATTTTTTGGTAAATCTAAGGATTGATATACCAATTCTTAAATTTTCCAATCCTTATATCTAGATATAAGAATAAATGAATATCAGTTTCCATCAATGGCATCTGAGCGCAGATCTGGGTGTTGTTACCTGGCAACATGAGCTGTGTCATAACTCTGAGGATCCTATCCATCTTATTTCGCCCCGCCCACTTTTCTACCGTTACAACAGGTTCGGAAACGCACTTCCGGTCAGCTCCTCCCCCGATCATTACATTGACGTAACAACCGAGAAGAACTTGCAACAAAATCATATTTCAGGAAGGATAATTTTTCCAAAATTGCTACGGTCATGTGCACCAACAAATAGCAATGCATATTTTCTCTAATCACTTTGAAAACGATCGTTTAAGTATTTAAATAATCGTCTGATTTCTGCGATAGCCCGCGGTTAGCCAAAGTTACATTAGCCACAAACAAACATCAATGTGATGATCACACACAGGGAATATACACATGCTATATCTTGTTTGAAAGCTTAGGACCTGTAGAATTCAGTTGCTAGGTTTATTTTAACTGTCAGTGTATCTAATTGATACTAGCCTACAAGATAGCACAGCTACAGCGTTAGCTACTTCATCTTTTTGTTTATCTCCTTTATGGAGCATCTGAAACACTGTTTATTACACCAGCACTATTTGTGTGATTTAACACCCATGTATTTGACGTGTAAAGCCGACAGCTGATGACAAAAACGGCACAAATTGTGTAAAAGAGTGAAGCTAAAAGGGATAAACAAGAAGGTAGATAGCTAACGCTTTAGCTGCACTATTTCGTAGATTAATCGCAATTAGATACACTGAAGTTAAAATAAACATAACGACTGAATTCTACAGGTCCTAAGCTTTCAAACAAGATATAGCATGTGTATATGTCTTGTGTGTGATCAATACATTTGATGTTTGTTTGTGGCTAATGTAACTTTGGCTAACCGCGGTCTATCGCAGAGATCCGACCTGCAAACAATTATTTTAATACTTTAAAGTTCGGCTAAACACGCGTTCTGAGACTAACTCCGCCCACAACTGCACCTCAAACAGGCTCGCAAAAGTGGGAGATGCCCGGAGGCCTTTTAAGAGACACCCAGTGGGTGTGAATAGACTTTGATTGACAGCACCAAATATGAACAGTGAGCTTGGCAAATGATGTGACGGAGCAGTCCGGGTCCTGACCACTGACAGTCTATCTGAGGGAAGCTGTACTAGTCTTTGCTTACTTGCACGTCAAGATATTTTTAACTTTACAAAACATATGTATTAAACCTTTGCTTTAGTCTACATAGGCACATGAGCTCATTATGTGGGTATTGTCTAAAAATGAATATGAAAAACACTTCACTGACACAGGATTCGAACCAGGACATCGTTGTACAAGCAGCTGCACATCGCACCACTCGCTCAACAAGCTGAGCCAAATGACGGGTTATATCAATGCGCAGCGAGTGATCGCTCTTCAACTCTCCTCCTCCTCCGCAGTGGTGTCAGGGGGAGGAGTTTATTTATTCCCTCTGGGCGGCTCGTCTGCGCGTCAAGTCACTGTGACATCAGAGGGTACTGAAAATGCACTGACAGCGTTGCCCAGCGTGGCAGTACAGCCGCGGTTTTTACACACATAACTGCAAAATGAGCGAGTTTGCACAAAAATGTTCAAAAAAGGCCTGGAAACAGTAGATAATTCATTTTGACCCCATATACACAGTTTAACAGTGAAAAAAAGTTGATTCTGAGTTTAGTTTCTCTTTAAGGATTGTTTTCAAGTGATCCAGAGAAAATATGCCTTGCTTATTTGTTGGAGTACATGACCATAGCATTTTTGGAAAAATTATCCCTGAAATATGATTTTGTCGCAAGTTCTTCTTGGTTGTTTACGTCAATGTAATGAACGGGGGAGGAGCTGACCGGAAGTGCGTTTCCGAGACCTGTGTGTAACGGTAGAAAAGTGGGCGGGGCGAAATAAGATGGATATGTCTGGTTTCACTTGTCACATTCATGTAATAGCTGCACACTTTTCCCATCCTGTGCAAACTTCAGCTGGTTCTTCACTCTTTACAATAGTAACAGACCTGCTTCACCACCAAACAAAAGGCTGGTGTCTGAAGGTCCTTTCATGAGTTTATGAGAATATCTAAGTTTACATCCTTTAACATATGCTTCAGCTGTTAATAAAACACAATCCACTTATATAAATTTTGTGCGCATTAAAGAATCAAATGTGAAATCTGGTGAATTAAATTCAAGGGACTGGAACTGTGGTTACTGTTGTTTTCTGTAAGAAAAATTCAGATTGTGACAATACAGTGTCTGGTCACTCACCATTGGCAGAACCTACCTGAGGATATGAACAACCCAGTCTCAGAAAAAAACCTAAATATTCAACAAAATGTAAAATGCGTACGATAAGCACATTTTCACGTCTTGTTATGCTACAAAAAGTAAAAAAAAAAAAAAAAATCTTAAATCTTAAGCCCTAGTTGCCTGGGATCCAGAGCCCACACTTCAGCAAACTGCAAAGAGTGGTCTGGTCACCACGCCCTCCGCCTGCATTTCAGACCAAATCTACATTGTACCGTCCAATCAGATGAGTTGCTTCATCTGACGCAGATGAAGCAAAGGAGCTGATTGGTCGTCTGTCATTTAGACCAAAATCTAACTTCACTCACCTCACATTAAAATCGTTTTTTTTTTTGCTTCGCTCATTGATTTTGCAGAAATTCACCAATGTTTTTTTTAGTTCCACGTGATATTTTTTTCATGTATTTATTTGTCGGAAGCAGCCGTGTTGGTTTTCAGACGGCAGAAATGCATGTCTCTGAATTAATCTGTCAATCACGACTACAGAAATTCAAAAGAGGGACATGTTGACGATATATTAAAAATATATGTATGGATTTTCCAGGTAAAAGCCCTAGCCCTAAACTTACCCATTTTAGTCATTTGAAGCCCAAACTCGGTAAACCCCCCAAAAAAATCTAAATCTACTAAATCTACGTTTTCTTCAGAGACTGTGTTGGATTTAAAAGCCAAGAGTTTTCTATACCTCCGTTGTGTCTGTGGGGTCTTGCTGAGTTCTGTTGGATGCAGCAGCGAGATCAGGTCAAACAATCTTACATTTTGCATTGTAACTTTTAGATTTGGGATGCTCAAGATCTGTTTTTAGTGCTGCTATGGGTTCAGGGAGTATTTCATGGCTTAATGCTGTTTCTCAGTTGTCCTGTGCTCTTTCTCTTTTTATTTCCTGAGAGGGTTTGGAGGCCCAGGTACATCGCTGATTCAGTCAAGTTCTGAGGTTGTGAAATTTCAATATTTCCATTAAAAATTGTCCAACTTTACTGTAAAATCCAAACATTCTGTGTGTGTGTGATGATGTGTGTATAAATAAAGCATGGTGACCTTTGCGTGACCTTTCCCCTCCCCCTGACCTTCCTGGGCCCCTCACAGCTCCGACGCTCTATCTTCTATTAACATTCTTACTTCCATTGTCCTTCGTACTTGAGAGAACATTACTCATTCAGATTTCTTTGATTCTCAAAGACAAACTTGCAGAAGTGTGGGCCTTGGTGGAACTATTCTTTTGAGTCAAAATGGGGCAAAAAGTATTTGATTAAACACAGGTATTTTCTAGTTTCTCTACGTTTGAAAGAAAGAGAATTTTTCTTAGCTGATAATTATTTTTCTTTTTGTATATGGAACATTGTAATATTTGGAAAGCTGAGCCTGAGGAAGTCTTACTGTTCACAGAACATTATGAATGTTTTTGACCAAAGATAAACTTGAGTAAAAGCATGTTTTGTTGCAGTAAGCCAAGAAATAAGGAAAAGTTTTGACATTGACTGGACTTATAAGGACACAAAACAGGCTCTGATGTGGCCTGGAGGAGTGTTTCCATAGAAAACTGTATTTTTGCACATTAGGACATAATGATGTTAACTTTCTATTTCTACTGAATTGTGCCAGTGACTTTTCACTTCCAGAAAGTTGCACCTTTAAAATCTGTTGTAAACACAAATAATCGAGAACCAGTTTGTGAAGAAAAGTTTAAAAGTATGTTGAGAATAAACTCATGACCACACTGCAAAGACGTTGGGCCTCATTCATGAAAGAGTTCTTAAAATCTGTTTGTAACTTCGACTTTAAGAAGCTGCTGTGAAAACTCTACATGTGATTCATGACGAATTTGTAACGAGTCAAATTCACCAAACTCCAGCTACAAACAGTTATTTACATGAAAATGAATAATGCATACTTCCTTATATGACAAAAATGGGCGGGCCGCAGGATTGGACTGACAGGGTTTCTGCTGGAGCAGGGAGGAGGAAGCTGCAGCAGCGCGTCTCCTGACTGATTAAAACTTAAGCGTCTTTTAAAAATGTCCAAACTCACAAGAACACACTCAGTCAGAGGGAACATGTTCAAGTCACAGATGGATTGAAATAATGCTTTTGTTTGTAAAATATTTTTACATATAATTAATTTATATAAAATACATAACCTACAATCATGTAGGAATTACAATTTTTGAATGAAGCATATACGAAATAAAATCAGAAACAGCTGTTTTTTGTTCTTACGAGTTCTCATCAGTGTTTTTAGAATTTGTTCTTACAGATGGACATTTTCCACTAAGAACAAAATTTGTGAATGCCAAAAATGTTGGTAAGGAGCCCTTAAGAACAAATTTGTTCATAAGAACGTGTCATGAATGAGGCCCAAAGATCTTTTCAATCATCTCATGAGAAATTCATTTTTGGCTATTGACCATTTGCACCTACGTCACTTGATCACGTGGCTACGCCATGCTGGATGGCAAAAGTGCGTTTACGCAGCATTACAGGAAGCGCAAAACTGACAAATTCTCACATATTTTCTTATTTTTCCGTAAAGACAGCAGTTGATGCTTCTGGCGCATGTTCAGTACATTTGTCTGTGGAAGTAGGACGTCTTTTAGACACGCGCAAAGCAAGGTATTTGGAAAAGCTAATGAATGCTAGCTGATCCATGCCCTCTTCCTCCTGCTATGTTTGCCGAATAAATAAAATCTTCAAGTTTGCCTGACTTTACTCCTCATGATTTGCACCATTCTGTGGTAAACGGGGTTTTGTCTCACATTGGAGCAGATTTAAAAGCTACAAGAGGTTGGTTTTCAGTCACTTAGCTGTGAGGCTAGTGTTAGCCACGCATAATGCAGGCTGTTTCAGATATTCATTGCATTTATTTTTTTGTCAAAGGTCATTTTTTTTCTCTTTAGCATTGACTTACCTTGTTTAAAGTATTCACTGCAAATCTGTAGCGATTTAGAGGGATTCCAGTTCTTTCGATTTATTGCTGCCATCCAAATAGCGTCTTCTATCTTCATCAAAATGTAAACGAAAAAGCTACAGGTTTAGGCTTAAAACCTCAATCTTGCCTGTTAGTCCAGCGTGTTCAAGATACAGCCATTTTACAACTGAAATCAATTAAAATTACTTAGAAACGAGCAAGTTTTCGGCAAAGTTTCCATTGCTGTAATGCGCACAGACAGAGCTTTTGCCCTCCAGCATGGAGAAGTGGGCGTTCCCTCGAGGAGTGTGACGACACGTGCAAATGGTCAATACCAGTTTGTCAAAGCCTTGTATGGGAGACTCTGGAGGGAACCTCACGTGCCACAGTGGGACAAACAGAGGAGAAACTCTTTGTGGTGTTTTTAGGCAAGAATGGTCTCTATTTTTATTGCGCTTTTCCACCTTACAAGGCACTTGCTTTTTGAGTGCCTTGTGGGTCAAATGTCTTGCCCAAGAACACAACGACAATCTACTACTGTGGTCCCACTGTGGCTCCTGGTGTTCTAGCGGTCTCCCATCCAAGTACTAACCAGGCCCTTTGTTGCTTAGCTTCTGAGATCTGACGCGATCAGGCTTTGACAAACAGGTTTGGCCACAAGACCAGGCAGGACACTTGCCCACATTGCCTAGTCTGGATCTGGTGTGAATGTGAGTGGTTGGTGGTGGTCAGAGGCACAAAATGGCTGCCTTGCTTCAGTCAGTCTGCCCCAGGGCAGCTGTGGCTACAATAAAGGCTTCTCACTACCGAGTGTAGAGTGAATGAATAAGGTCGTTTGGTGTCTTGAACATAAACTTAAGAGAATGCAAGTTTTGGCCCAATGTAATACATGGCTGCTAGTGAGATTTTTAACTTGGAAAAAAAAATGGATAGATAGAAAAATGAAAAAAAAAAATTCTTCTCTTAAATAAACAAATTCACTTTGTACTTTGTAAGGTCTTGGTCTCATCTCGGACTCGAGCACATTTGCACTTGGTCTTGAGAATGCTGGACTCGGACTTATCTTGGACTCGGTCTGTTTTGGACAAGACTCTCATGAGCTCATGCTGTATACAATTACCCCGGTCTCACACTGGATCCGGTCGGAGGCTTTCCGTTTCTTGAAAAGTAATGTTCGTCTCTCACACGGCGATCCGTCCGGTCCGGCGAGCCGCGCGGCTCTGCTCTGTACGTCCGGATCGTTTCCGTTTCATTGAAATGTTTCCGGACTGCCGGATCGCTCCGGAGCCCTTTTTGGTAAAGTTGTGAAAACAAGACACGACAAACAGGAAACCAAGCGCTCGCAGGTGAAGTAAATCCGGTGGTTTTCAAAGTAAAAACATTACGTTTCTGCTACTACAACAAATACAGCAAAATGCTCGACATAAACGCGACTATTGAACACACAGGAGGCAAATAAACGTCCCGTACTTACCCATTATGTGTCGAAAAATCCAACAGAAAATGAAGTGATATCCATGTGCCAGAGATCACGTAAACTCCCTTAAGGTGCTTTCAGACCAGAGGCGTCAACTCGCGTCAGACGCCCCGCGGTGGCCGCTTATATATTCGAAATTAGTCATGTTTCTCGCGCGACCAACTTGCAGCTTTCAAACCGCGGCGTGTTCATGCAGCCACGGCATCTGTGACTCTCCATTTTAGAGCACTGTGCAAGTCTGATGTGAAGTGGTCGAGTGGATAACGCATTGGACTCTGGTGTGAAGAGCCCGCGGGTGCGTGAGTTCGACCCCAGGCAACAAAACAGCTGATGAAGACATTTGTATCTGTAGCACATATGCAATCTTAAACTTTATAAGTCATACTTTCTGTACAAACACATTGTATTATTGTTTTAAAATACAAAACAGGCACTATGTCTTTATTTAATATAGGTTATGCATAAGTGCAGAAAAAAAATAATGAAAATTACTCATGTGGGAATTGAACTCGGGACTCTGGGGTCCCAACCCTGCATATTACACGTGCACCACTCAATCAAGCTGTGACTTGCAGTGGAAATGACAGTATATAAATCCGGTTCAGTCGAATGAGCAGGTTATTTTTGTCTCGGACATCGCGTTTATTTTGCTGTGAAAGTAAAGTTTATTTGACCAAAAGAGCCGCTTGTTTTTGTCAGAATCAAGGAGTTTTATGAATTATAAACACTGACAGCACAGGATGTACAAACGAGAGGAATCCCTGGACTAAAGTTTCTAAATACGATCTTTTTTTTTCTTTTGTGGAGCCACAGGGTGAGTCTCAGTCACACATGTTATGTGTTTTTTATGTTTGTGCAGCTTTTGGTAAGAATAAGTTCATAACTTAAAGCCTGATCATGTTAAAGTCGGAGTACTTGTCGTTTTGAACAACGTACTGTCACTTGCTCGCGCCTCGCGCATGTACGCTCATCCGCCCTCATGGCCCGTGTAGATAGGAGGCGAGGAGCGGCAAATGTCGCTTAAAATCCCATTCATGTGTATGTGTCTGTCAGCGGAGGCGCGTCCTCAAGTGCCGCCAATCAGAGCGGAGAAATGAGCGATGCGAATGGAGAACACAGGGCTTATTTGACATAGTTAAGAGACAGTGGTGTATGAGGCTGATACCAAGAGGATTTAGTTCTCTTGTCAATGTCTGCACGGGCCTTCAAGGTGTAGTACTGGTCGTTAACACTGTCACTTTGCTCTTCACATGTTGGTCGCGCTTATTAGACGCCCGTCTGCCCTTAAACGCTCGCGCTGGTCGTAGTAGACGCTCCGCGCCGCTCTGGTCGTGCGAAATCGCGCCTACACATAGACATTACATTGAAAGTGTTCGCGTGGTCGCGTTTGGTCTGAAAGCACCTTTAAACTCCCAAGTTGAGCGTGAATCCCCGTGAACTCATGGTCTCGCGAGGCCAGCAGAGTCCGTGCATACGCATGTATATTCTGGAGGCAGTGTGAGTGACAACCGGACCCAGACGGATCCGGATCCGGATCTGGAGGCAGTGTGAGCCCGGTGTTACAAAGGTGGTCTGGATTTGGTCTCAATGGACCACGGTCTTGTCTCAGTTTCAATCTATAAAAGTCTTGGTTTGGTCTTGTCCCTCAGTGGTCTTGGTCTTTGGGACTCTGTGCACTTGGACTTGTCTCGGTCTTGGGACTTTGTGGTTTCTTGACTACTACACTAATTTATACATTACAATGGCTAAATTAATTTATTTTCAATGGCAAAATGGAGCTAAGGAGCGAAAATTCAGCCTGGAAGACTATACCAGCTTCTGCCTCAGTAATCAGCACACCTGCGCTTCATCTCAGATCCAATCATGTCTCGCTCTGCACAGCTTGTTCAATCAGCTTCAGCTCTCCTCCTCCTTCTCAGCCTATCAGGGCGTCAGAGCCACATTCAAAAGAGCAGCTCAACCTCTGCTCTTGGCTTCAGCTGTCGCAAGCGTCATTTCGTCTCATCGCAATGCAATCACGTAAGCTCGTCTGACTCACTGACCGGCCTCCGCACCGAGCCCTGCCTGTATGAATGCCAAACTGCTGTTCAAGACCGTGGTCACTTATCTCTGACCGCCAAGCGCCTCTTACCTGGTCCGGACTTTCTCTCTCCGCGCCAGCGTCTACGTGCGCTCCTTTCTGGGCAGCCGCTCCCTCCTGCTTCTGCTCCCGCACCGCCAGCGGCTGCCGCAGCGGTCTAGGGAAATCCCGCCTCAGCCGTGTCTGCCTCTGCCGTTCAGTCATTCTCTCGAGGCGGCTCGTCCACTTCAGGCCGTCGCAGACCCTACATCGGTCGCCCTCTGCGCTGCAGCAGTCCCCGCGCGCCCTCCACTGCTCCTCCCGACGCTCGCCCGCTGCTGGAGCTCTGCAGCTCCTCCCAGGCCCAGCCCAAACCTTCAATCTAACGGGTAGTCAATTTCTCCCTCCGTTTTTTCCGTGTCACCCTGCGTAATGTCTAATTCTCCTTACTATTTAAAAAAATCTCGCTCATTCTACTTTACCCGAGCTTGTTTCACTTACTCCGTGTCTGCAGGGTCTTGAGTTGGTGATTTCTTTCTCGGTCGGCATTACGTCATCTGCCTATACTAACTGCACAAGCAATTCGAGTCTTAATTGGCGTCAATATACGGCAGGTTCATATTTCTTTTATCACGTGGCGTTCGCAACTAAAACCACCTTTTTCTTTTTGCATTTTCATTGGTCAGGTTTATCTCGGATTCAGAGGTATTGCCACGACAGCGTGATCAGGGTTGCCAGATTTTCAGAGCATCAACAGGGTTGCCAGATTTTCAGAAAAACAAGCGTCATGGCCTTTGGAAAAAAAAAAAAAAAAAAAAAAAGCCCAAAACAAGCGACTTCAGGCACTCAATAAAAAATAGTTAAAATAAGCAATTAATTAAATATTATCTGTCACAGTAAAAATGTTGGTTAATGATTTCGGCATATTTTAAATAGTATTTGATCATTAATAACTTTTTTTTTTTTTAAATCATAAAAATATGCAAAAACTCCATATTGTTGTCATTAGTGGGTAATTTTCGTGAATCAAACTTTGGGGAAAAAAAAAAAAAAAAAAAAAAACCCGCAAAAAATCACTTGTTTTGACGCCAAGTGTCGCAAAGGAGCAAGCCCAAACGACTTTAAGCTTTTCGCAATAAAAGGCAATTAAAAGCATGTTCTAAAAGTTAAGAGTTTGACTTATTTCAAATATACATAGCAAGTGTCAATTGGGGTAACTAAAAGGATGGTAATCATGGTTAAAGACTTTGACTTGCTTTAAATTTGATCATTACAAGACTCTAAAGCATGAAATATCTTGCAAGTTTATATTTAAGTCATTAGCGAGTACAAACGTAATTGTCAAAAAAAAAAACAAAAAACACAAATTTCTTGTAAATATCGTCAAGTGCGCTCAGGAGCAAGCTCAAAAACAAGCTCAAAAACAGCAACCGGCAAATTCTCAACAGATTTTCCTAAATAAAAAAAATAAAATAATAATAATGGTGTTGGTAAGTATCGGTTCACTCTCGACAGTTGGATGCGTTTACTTCCAGTTCAATGGCTTATTTTCACCGTTGTTTCAAGCTCAACAAATCTCGTTCAAGCCAGGTGTCGGGATAGTAGATGTCAGAGCTGCAATAGTTCTCCAGAATCTCACTCTGTCTGTCCTCTGCCTACCGTCAAGCTCTCAATCACCTAAAGCAGTACTTCTCAATAGTGGGGCGCGCCCCCCTGGGGGGGCGTGATGCGATGCCAGGGGGGGCGCGTAACAGTCCACTAGATCAATAAACTCGAGCCCTATCGGTCCTGAATGAGCGCGTTTCATAAAATCTGTCCCGTTCACGCGCCTTGTCTGCCCTGCTTTAATCGTGGTGCTGGTGTCGGTACATTTCCGCGTTTGCTCTCTCCGCTGGTGTTTGTGTGCAGCGGTCCGGGCTTCTCGCGCACCGCGCCAGACACACACAGGTGGAAAGAACGGCCCCGGCACCGCGCGCTCGCTCAGCAGCGTCAACAAGCCCGAGGTCGCGTGTCCGCGGTAAAACGCCTGACCTGCATCATTTCACCAACTTTACTCCACACAGACGGTACGGCTCTGATCATTTGTGGAATAAACAGCGCCCAGCGCCGCTTTCAAAGCCTTTTCTATTCAGCCTGTGAAGCTGACTACACTGTAAAAATAACACTGCAAAAAATATGAATAAAAATATAAACCAGGTACTAAAACAGTTAGTGTACATTTAGTTAGATTCATACAGCGCATGCGCCGGCGTTGCACCGTGTGTGTGAGTACTGGGGAAATAGATTTGTGTAAAAAGCGTGTTTAAGACGCCGTGGGAAAGCCACAACTCGATCTATACACATAGTGTTGTGTTGGACATTGGTATGACCGAAGCAGGTGGCCCAATTACGAGAAAAAGAGACAAGAAAGGGGCCGAAATGAGTGACTGCAGCGCTATCATGGCTGAGCTTAAGTCTCAGAAGCAGGAGTTCAAGACACTCAAAGCACAGATCAGTGAGACGCAAAGCCAAATCAGCGATATGCAGAGCTCACTTGAGCGTCAACTCACCAGTAAAGTTGAGCGCCTGGAGTGCCTTATCAGTCAAAACCGAGACGAGTTGAAAGCCGAGCTTGATAGAACTGCTAAACAAATTCAAGAAAGCTTTGACCTCGATGTGAGTCAAATGTCTGCCCGGATTGATAATCTGGAGCGAAAACTGGAGGATGCGAAGCGCCCCACTGTCCATTTTAACCCCGATGTCTCGCTTATTGTTGCGGGGCTTGTATTCATAGAGGGGGAAGATGTGATGGCAAGAATAAAAACACTCCTGGAGGAGGGACTGGGCTGTGAACCGGTGCCTGGGGTGATCAGTGTGGAGCGGATGACCTCTCGGGGCCGTGGACCGGGGATTATCAAAGTGGAGCTAAAATCAGTGGAAGAAAAGGTGGCCGTGTTACGACGCAAACAGCGCCTGAGAGATAACGACACATACAAGTATGTCTACATCAACTCAGCGAAGTCTCATGCTGAGAGGCTGGTCGATCTTAACTTCAGAACTCTGCTTAAAGAACTTCCTCTTGGAAAGGAGTTTATTCTGGCGAGGAATGGGCGGCTCCTGAGACGCTCTCAGGCGGATGACGTCACTGCCAGAAGTGGACGGAGCTCTCCGCACCAGCGTCACAACACTGGCAGCCACAGCAAGTAACGGGTCACTGCCCAACCCACTGTCTTTGATAAACTTACACTAGCACATTGGAATATAAACGGATGGACTGATGAAAACTGTGATCTCAGAAAGGCTGTATTGACTGAATTTAACCCTGATATTATTTCACTGAATGAGACCCATTTAAGAGGGCAGCAAGCTATTGAAATGAATGATTATACATTTTATGGGTATAATCGTCAAATGCATTTCAGGGCTGTCAAGGGGTCCGGGGGAGTTGGTTTCTTAGTCAAAAATATATTATTTGAAAGATATGTGGTTACTGTACATGACAAATCAATAGAGGGAATATTGGCAATTAAATTTAAAAATAAGATTTCTGATTATTGCTTTGTAGTGTTTAGCTGTTATTTGCCTCCGGATGGCTCCCCTAGGACCTTTGATTCTATTTCTTTTTTTGGTCATTTATTATTCCAGATGTATAGCCTTTCAGATGTAGATGCTGTCTATGTGTGTGGTGATCTTAATGGTCGCATTGGAAAATTAAATGACTGTATAATGGATGTAGATGATATACCTCCCAGAAATATGATAGATAGTTCTGTTAATGGTTATGGAGAGGCATTGGTAGAATTCTTAAGGGACGCTAAATGTTGTGTTCTGAATGGGAGAATATCCCCAGAAAAAGATAATTTCACTTCAGTTTCTATTAAAGGGAGGGCAGTGGTGGATTACATCATCTCATACCATGATTGCTTAAAGAATTGTATTGAGTTCAGTGTGATAACACCTATAGAGTTATTAGAGAAGTTAGGACCAGATGGTATATTACTGACCGGGGACAGATGCAGAATGTCTGACCACTCCCTGTTGATGCTTTCATTTCATGCAGGACTACTCTTTAATGAGGGCCCTACCAGACAACAAATACTGGCCAGACCTTTAACAAGACAAATACCAGAACGGTTTCTGGACTCTAACTCAGGTAATAGTATTTTAGAGGAGCTATTTAATCAATTGTTATCAAACCATGTAGAGATAGACGTCTGGTATGATGCTTTTTGCAAATGTATATACAATGAGTTACGTAAAGGTGATGGAAATAGATTCAGGTCACCCCAGAAAGGATTTAAGACATGTAAACCTTATTGGAATCAAAATTTACAAAGGCTCTGGAATATCTTAAGAGCAGCTGAAAGGAGTTACTTGAAATGTGATGACAAAAATAGGAGAGCAGAGTTAAGAAATGAATTCAATAACTGCCAGGCCAACTTTGATAAAACTTTACGGAGGGTTAAGCGTAATTTTTATCGTGGCCACTCAATGTATATTGAACGGTTGCAAACGCATTGTCCTCAGAAATTCTGGGATGAAATAAACAAATTAGGACCTAGGAAGAAATTGGAAATACCCATGGAGATACAGTTAGAAACAGGCGACTATAGCTCTGACATCAATGTGGTTCTTAAGAAATGGGAAAAAGACTTTGGAGATCTATTTTCAGGTGGTAATCATCTATCTTTTATCTAACTTTTTGCATAAAGTGATGGATTCAAAGGCAATACTGGAGGACGAAATGAATGGTGACTCATTTCGTGGCAATTTATATTTAAATGCAAATTTTGCCGCAGATGAGGTCAAAACAGTCATTGATAAGGCTAAATTAAAGAAAGCAACTGGAATAGATGAGATTTCTTATGAAATTCTTAAAGCTCCAAAATTATTTAAAATACTGTGTCTTCTATTTCAATTTTGTTTTGATTGTAGTATTATTCCTAGTCAATGGTGTAAATCTATTATAAAGCCTATACCTAAATCATCAAAAAATGATCCTAAATCTCCACTTAGTTACAGAGGGATAAGTCTTATCAGTAATGTGTATAAACTATATTCTGCTCTATTAAATAATAGATTAGTTGCTCATCTAGAAAGGTCTGGATTTCTAGTAGATGAACAAAATGGCTTTCGGAAGCAAAGGGCCTGCATCGATCATATATATTCCGTAACCTCTGTTGTTAGGTCTAGATTTGAAGAAAATAAGTCAACATTTGCATGTTTTATCGATTTTCAAAAGGCCTTTGATTGGGTCAACAGAGAACTTCTGGAGTATAGGCTCATTAAGGCAGGAATAAATGGTAAATTTTATCAGGCTATTAAATCCCTTTACCGAGCACCTACGGCTTGTGTGCAGCTTAACAATTTAAGGACAGGCTGGTTCTCCACACCCTTTGGTGTGAAACAAGGTGATGTACTGTCTCCAACCTTGTTCTCGATTTATGTCAATGATCTGGCCATGGAAATTAAGAAAACAGATCTTGGTATTAAAATCAATGACATTACCGTAGGTATTCTTTTATATGCAGATGATATTGTCTTACTAGCAGAATGTGAGCAAGATTTGCAGAATATGCTACAAAGAGTGTCCGATTGGTGTTGTAAATGGAGACTCGTAATTAATCAGGAGAAAACAAAAATTGTTCATTTTAGAAAACTTAAGGTAAAAAGAAGTTCATTTGAATTTAAATTTGGTTTAACACCATTAACCTACGCAAATGATTACAAATACCTTGGCCTAACATTGGATGAACACCTGACCTTTCAACCAGCAAGAAGTATTTTATTAGACTCAGCTGGCAGAGCTTTGGGCTCTATATTGAACAAAGTAAGGAAATGTAGAGACCTAGGCTTCAAGTCATTTACTCACTTATATAAAGCCTGTGTATGTCCTGTCTCAGATTATGCAGCAGGGGTCTGGGGTTTTAACGATCAGACTAAATCTGACACAGTTCAACACAGAGCTATTCGCTCATATCTGAGAGTTCATAAACGTACACCTATACCAGCCATTTGTGGAGACATGGGATGGGAACCATCAAGTGTTAGACATAAAAGCGAAATGCTCCGTCTATGGAACAGATTGGTAAACATGCCTGAACACAGACTGACCAGACAGATTTTCAACTGGGAAATATCAAGGCTGTCTCCTTGGGTCAGTGAGATGAAATTTTTATTTTCAAGCTGTGATTTTTCATATGTATTTATAACAGATTGCGCTGTAATGTGCAAAAGTTAAAAAGTATATTTTTTCAACAATCTAAAGACAAATGGTTTATTGAAATATGGAATAAACCTAAATTAAGAACTTACTGCCTCATAAAAAATACATATGACACAGAAAAATATGTTGAACAAAATTTATCCAAAACTCAAAGATCTTTCTGTGCTCAACTTCGATCCGGCACTTTACCTCTGGCCATAGAAACAGGCAGGTTTAGAGGTGAAACAGAGGAACAGAGACTTTGCTTGCTCTGCGACTTACAACAAATAGAAGATGAGATCCATTTCATGTTTCACTGTACTTTATATGATGAACTTAGACATGAGTTTTATGAAAAAATGATTTTGGTTTCCAGTTCTTTTTTTTATTTAAATGATTATGAGAAACTTGAAGTATGTTTCAGACTGGGTGTTTTTCATACTGCTAATTTTATTTACAAAGCATGGGAAAAGAGAAAACATGTGCTGTATATTTAATCGCACACTATATGCAATGCTGTGTTTTGGTAAATTTTTAGTGTCATATAAGCCCATGTGGGCTGGGCACTTTGAGTGCATGACACTTGAATAAAATTCATTCATTCATTCATTCATATATATATATATATATATATATATATATATATATATATATATATATATATATATATATATATAAACTTGCAAAGTGTAAACGTACAAAATAAAGTTAATATTTGTTGAACTTTGTTTCAAGTTGATATTGATTTTTTTCTTTTGTTAATGTTTAAAAGGATACACTTTTAGATATAGGCAATTTATAGATAATAATCTGATTTGTAGTCACCGCGGTGAGTAGGGGGGGCGCGAAACATTTTCTCTTTCCCAGGGGGGGCGCGGCAAAAAATAATTGAGAAGCACTGACCTAAAGGGATCATTTGTTTTTCATCAGAGCCAATGCGCACGCACCCCATATGCAAAGAGCTGATGCTCATTGACTCATCCAGAGAAACGACCTGAGTTAGGGCTGCTGTCGGCTGGCTTCAAGAGTTTGTCAGCGTGCGAAAACAAGTACCTCTGCCATTCATCTTTTGTGTTTGTATCTGGTTTGTATCAAACCCTTAAAAATTACATCCAAATGTGTGAAGGACAAGACTCCGTCTCAAGCTTCAGGAGCCAGATGTCGTCAGATCGGTTCATACCTGATTGACCCAGCTGCTGTCGTGTTGTCCAGGTGTAGAGCTTTCTTTCGTCATGGAGCATGCGCAGTAGGGCGAATAGTGACGTCGACTAAAAATCCCTTTATAGGACCAGTTTAGTTAAAGTCTCGTTTCAAGAATTCATTTAAAGCAAAGGTTCTGTAGGCGCTAGTTACCCTCCGAATTACTGCAAATTCAAGTCAGTCTTTATGTACTATTCCGAATTTCCTCCATCATAGGCTCAATTATGGTCCAGTCACTAATAGGCTAGAGCTGTGCTTTAAAAAACAAAACAACAAAAAAAAGTTTAGAATATCTACATTGGCTTGAAGGCGATCCAATAAGTGTATCGTATTGCTCAATACTTCCGCCAAAAAAAAAAAAAAAAAGCGCTTGTGCACCCTCAAGACGTTCTGTCATGCTCCTACAACTTCGACTCATTCTATCGCCTGGATATCGCTGTGATCATATGCCCAAATATATCAAGATTCATACGCTACTTTGTCAATATCGCCCCACCCTAATTCGCAATCCCTCCCACGTCGTTCCCGCTCAGTCTGATCGTGTTCCACCGAAACCACCTACCGCATCACAGAATCCTTGTATTTTGAAAATCAGTCTCACTCGTCCACTCCCGTTATTGTCAGCTCACAGCTGTCAAATGCAATCCTTACACTGTTGTCAACCATGCCTCTTCCCTCTTCATTCTTTGCAGTGGCTCCATTTCAGTCCGCGGAAATGTCAGTAGGTGACTGTGCGGCCGAGTCTAGAACTAGTCTTCACGGATTCTGCCCCATCCGTGGGTTTTGGGGGGATTCTCTCAGGACCTGCGGTTTGCAGCCAGCTGCTTTCAAGCAAGCCTCATTCACAATTTCGAATCTTCCTCATCGTAGCTCTTCCAATCATGTCCTTTTCAGTCGCATCATGTAGTCGTCACTCTTTTTCATCCTAACAGCCCGACAGTCCCAAGTCATTCCAATGTTCACTGTTGCTTGTCTAGTCTATGTTTTCAGGCATTCCATAGTCTCCCCTCCGACACCCAAGGACACTCCTACATCATCATCAGGGCTCATCTCAGACCTCCATTGTTCTCCAGCAGTGCTACAACTCTATCCTCTACTCCAGCCACTCATTCAGAACGTGCGGTGCCATGTCAGCCGATATTCGAGGCCTCTCACCTTCCTTGCTCCCTCACATTTACAATTTTCACGACATCTTTCCCATTAACCACTCTCTGCTATCGTTCAGTTTCATCCGTTCAATAGGTAATCATTCATTATCTGGTGGTGGTTCTCAATGTTTGGTCTCCATGCAAGCCATTCATTTCTCACTCGGGCCTTTCCAGCTTTATCAGTGCATTCTTTTCCTTTATTGTGTGCCCCATTCTATCTCAGCAGGTGCTTCATCAGTTCACTGCAGCTCGTCAATGTTTCTATGCTTATTCCTGCTTCTCTAGGTTATTATTGTTGGCTATCATCTGTTCTGATTCTGACTCCAGTCAAGGTCTGTATCATCCAATCTCTTCTCTGGCCTTCTCTGCTCTGATCATGTTCCCTGCTCATTTTCTGCTCCTCAGGTATTGGTGCATTATTGGATCTCTCCCAAATGTCTCGTCAGCCCTTTCCAAGCATGTTCCCATTTTCTGTCTTTAAGTGCTCACATCCGAGTCTCTGTGCCCTGCTTTCTCGCTCAACTACGAGGTTCTATTCTATTCCTTTATCTGCTTATCCTCTGCATCCCTCTCAGCCGCAGGTGATTGCTTTCTCTCGGCGCCCCATGTCGCGCAGCCCTCACAGCATCGAAGCAATCTTTCCTATTTCTGCGCTCCACGTCGCGCATTTTCAGCATCCCTCGCACAACATCGAGGCGATCTAAGGTAAGGTAAGGTAAGGTATACTTTATTGTCCCCGTAGGGAAATTTGTCCTCTGCATTTGACCCATCCTTCAATGCCTCTGGGGCATCTCCTCAGGAGCAGTGATCGCCGCAGTGCAGCGCTCGGGGACCCATCTCCAGATGTTGTTGCTAGGCTTGGTCAGGACTACCGTAGCTGGAGGATATTACCCTAACATGCATGTTATTGGTTGGTGGGGGAAACCGGAGTGCCCGGAGGAAACCCACCCAGACACGGGGAGGAACATGCAAACTCCACACAGAAAGGCCCGGCCCGTGCGGGAATCGAACCCGCGACCTTCTTGCTGTGAGGCAAGAGCGCTAACCGCTCAGCCACCGTGCCGCCACCGCCGATCTTTCCTATCCCTGCGCACCACGTCAGCGCAGCATCAGCATCCCTCGCTCAGCACGAGGCCATCTTTCCTTTTTCCGCGCCCCACATCAGCGCAGCATCAGCATCCCTCGCTCAGCAACGAGGCGATCTTTCCTTTTTCCGGGCTTTACATCAGCGCAGCCCCAGCATCCCTCGCACAGCAACGAGGTGAACGCACCTATCCCTATCCTATCCTATCCTTTCCCTATCCCTGTCCTATTCCTATCTCTATCCCTATCTCTATCTTGTTTTATCCTGTCTATTTTTCTCTTCCTGTTATTACCTCTGTTTGGCCTTTCCCCGGCTCTCATCTCTCTTTTTTTGGGGGGAAATCTCCTACTCCAACAGCTCATCATTTATCGCATGCACATTGTTTTCTGCCGGGGCCTAAGCGCCAAACCTGTAACAATAAATGTCATCATTAATCGCATCATTTTGTCTGTTTGAGTCTGTCCAGGTTGAAATGGAGCTAAGGAGCGAAAATTCAGCCTGGAAGACTATACCAGCTTCTGCCTCAGTAATCAGCACACCTGCGCTTCATCTCAGATCCAATCATGTCTCACTCTGCACAGCTTGTTCAATCAGCTTCAGCTCTCCTCCTCCTTCTCAGCCTATCAGGGCGTCAGAGCCACATTCAAAAGAGCAGCTCAACCTCTGCTCTTGGCTTCAGCTGTCTCAAGAGTCATTTCGTCTCATCGCAACCCACCTCCTCCCCATCTCCACCTCAACTTCCACCTTCTTCCTCTCAACCACCACCAGTGTCTAGGCTCCGGGGGGAAATCTCCTACTCCAACAGCTCATCATTTATCGCATGCACATTGTTTTCTGCCGGGCCTAAGCGCCAAACCTGTAACAATAAATGTCATCATTAATCGCATCATTTTGTCTGTTTGAGTCTGTCCAGGTTGAAATACAGTGACTTTTTTCAATCAGTAGAGAAAAAAAAAATGTATCAAGAAAAAGTGTGAGAGCCCTGAGAATGTTATTTTCTGTTCATATTTCCGTAGAACTCTCCTCCACTTCCACATACACGGCCGATGTAAACGTCATGATGAGCTCTAAGAAGGCATTAGCCGGAGTGTGTGTGTGTCTGGTTCAAACGCCTTCTCTCCACAGGCCGTGCCACTGAACTCTGCGAGAGGCTCCACAGACCTCCCCGCAGACCTCCCCCTCAGCCCGCCTCACCTCTCCTCTAATACCCCCAGGACCTTTGGCTCCTTATCCCCGGGAGGCCTGCACCGCGCACACACCAGTACAAACATCTTCAGAGGATATCAAAGATTACACATCAATCGCACGCTCCTCTTGAAGTCTTCAAGAACCAGAGGATCATCAGAAAGGTCAGCGAGAAGCCTGGAGGGCCACCAGCAATCAGCCGTGAGGAGGAGAGGGAGGGCCGGGGAATACAGGAGATCAAGAGGTAAAGATGGAGAATTAGACTGCTCATATCCCATGTCAGGAGTTTAGTTAGAGCTCTATCTTCTGGCTGCAGTGGGACTCTTTAATGTAAGTGCACAGCTGAGACGTATAGTGTTCAGAACCTGTCTGGTTACGATAGACTAAATCCAAACATCTTATACAATTGATTAGCCAGAATCCATTTTACGACAATTCAAATTCTAAATCTAAAACTGTATGATTTCATAAAGTGGGTCCTGCCAACAGATGTAGGAGGCAAAAATAAACTTTACAGATTAGTTATCCTAATTGGGATTTTGCGTTAGCGTCTTCCGGTCTTAGGTGGACACAGGTCGCTACATCCAGTGGCGTAGTTGCCATAGTGACAGTTTTTTACTCTAAAAAGTGATGGACATCAGACAAGATCTTGGGCTGGTCCTGAAGCTATCTTTTAAAATAAAAGTTCTCTTTTGTCTCTGTTGTAGAGGCAGTGACGGCTGTAACAGCAGGAAAAGAGCAGCTTCTGAACTGGGTTTTTTATAATGAAAAGTTGTAAAAGTGAGCAAACTAGTGACGCTAACAGAAGCTCCGGCACACATACTGAGACTCGCTGTGCTCATGAGCCCGGGCAGAGTCGCTCTCTGAAAGTCTGGCAACACTGAGCGTCTCTGCTCGAGCTCATGGGCACAGCAAGAGTCAGTATGTGTGCGAAGCTTCAGTTTGCTCACTTTTACAACTTTTCCTTATAAAAATCCAGTTCAGAAGTTGCTTTTTTCCTGCTGTTACAGCCGTCGCTGCCTCTACAACAGATGACAAAAAGAACNAGCCATGTTTTTCAACCAAGTGTCCGCAGCATAGTTTGACAAGAAGTCTTCTGGTTTCAATTGTAAGTGTTCCACTTGATTCATGTTCTGTGAGAATTTGTGGTGCCTTTTGTTGAAGGAAGGAAACCAGACTATTGTCCTGTGGTTCTGGTACAGGCTATATGGTTGAAGACAAACGTGAAAAGTTACAAAGCAGCTTCACTCAGAAAAGCTTGTGTAGAAAGAAAGCACACGTGCATGCATTGAAACAGCAACAGCAGGTAGCATAAGCAGCAGCTTAGGTGAAAAAAAAACACATTAGTTTGTAAAATCCTGTAGAAAAAAAAAGTTACTTTCTACCTTGCAAGATGTAAGCCAAATAAATGTTTTAACATTGCTTTCAAACTGTGCTGCTCTCACTTTTTCCACAAAGCACAGGTGTCT
Source organism: Mugilogobius chulae (assembly GCA_038363315.1). Classification (NCBI taxonomy): domain Eukaryota; kingdom Metazoa; phylum Chordata; class Actinopteri; order Gobiiformes; family Gobiidae; genus Mugilogobius; species Mugilogobius chulae. Next base: position 14,435,703 of record CM076410.1, read on the forward strand.
CAAGTGTGTTGCTGCATTAAGAAGAGCCTGTATGAGCACTTCTGTGAAATTCAGAAATTGATGCAAGATTTTAGTTTGTTCCAAATCACAAATCACTCGTGTTTACATTTGATGTGTTTTCAAACTGTGCTGCCTACTGCACAGGTTTTTAGATGGGCGAGGACCAGGTGTCATGAGTGTGTTGCTGCATTTGAGAGCAATGTCTGAGCAGTGCCTCAGAAATTGATAGAGTTATGTCATTATTTAGCCAAATCGATTCAATTCTGTGAAAGATAAAAAAAAAAAAAAATGTAACTGCCCCTACCCTCTTTGAAAAGTCTGGAATCAAGACACTGGAGCAAGGAGCTGAAGCAGAGAGTGCTGTGTGTAGAACATGCAGTGCAATGCTGGAGCATGAAGCGTGAACCCAGGAGACTGGTTCCAGAATGTTGAAGCATTGTACATGGACACCTAATCAGTCCAGTCTAGCGTTCATTTTGTTGAACTCTGGATCAAACTTTGAAGACATAACATTTTCAGATTATCAAGGCAGATGTGTGTGTTTGTAAAATGAACAAATTCAAGAAGGACAAACAAGTCAATTTACCAGGGGTCTGGAGTGAGAAGCGTGTAGCCTGCAGTCTGAAGTGTAGAGTCTGAAGCTTCGTGAAGCCTGGAGTGTGGGAGTCTGAGAGTGCTGCCTCATGAAGTCTGGACACCGGTACGTGGAGTTTGAAAGCCTAGTGTGCTCCTAAAAAGAAGTCAGATTTTCATGGGGCTATTTTACTGAACTGCAGCTCTATGTTAGTTAAAAATATACATTTTAGAAAGAAGTGTTACTTACTAGGAACCTGGACACTGAAGCAGAGCCTGCTAGGAGCTGGAGCAGAGCCTGCTGGGGGCTGGAGCAGAGCCTGCTGGGGCTGGAGCAGAGCCTGCTGGGGGCTGGAGCAGAGCCTGCTGGGAGCTGAAGCAGAGCCTGCTGGGGGCTGGAGCAGAGCCTGCTGGGGGCTGGAGCAGAGCCTGCTGGGAGCTGAAGCAGAGCCTGCAGGGAGCTGAAGCAGAGCCTGCAGGGAGCTGAAGCAGAGCCTGCAGGGAGCTGAAGCAGAGCCTGCACGGAGCTGAAGCAGAGCCTGCACAGAGCTGAAGCAGAGCCTGCAGGGAGCTGAAGCAGAGCCTCTGTGGACTGGAATGTACCTCAACTTGAAGGGTTTCCACAGCAATCTCAGGCATTGATTTAGATAAGTGTATCTGAAATCTTTCAAAGTTCTTGATAGCATTGTGTTTCTCAACATCTACATATTCTTGGAAATCACAACTGTACTTTAAAACTCTCTCAAAGGTAAAACCTGGTTGTTCTGAAGTAATTATGTTTATAAGATCTTCAATACTAGAAACTGTATAGACTTTCTTTAAACATTCCTTTCCATTTTTTAAGACGCTTGCAAGAACTTTGAAAGATTCCAACTCAAGAAGTTGATCCTGTAAGAAGGAGAACATTGTTAATAAAGAATAACATGCTTAAATAAAAGTCAAATCAGATACATACAAACAATATAACAATACTGATCATTTCACAGTACTAGAACACTACGTTAAATTGGATCATGTAGTGTTATAAGACAAGATTGTATTGATAATAAGGGCTGCAATCAATTATTTATTTGGTAGATCAACAACAACCCATTACATTAATAAAAGACATTATTTCTATTGTAAATTGATGCCAAACCAAACCACTATTGACAAAATGCTTAAGGAAAACTATTTTTTCCATCTAAAATTGCATTGCATGAAAATATTGACATACTTTTACATATTTTATGAATTAATGCTGCAGTCTGGTGAAAAGGGGTCTCGTTATGTATGCGTTTAATCTGGCTAGTTAATTATGATCAAAATACTATTGACAGTATTCATATTTTCCCCTTGTGTCACATTGCTTCGTGCTCAGCAAGTTTTGCTTGATCCACGACAGGTATCGATGAAAACGCGGATTATTACGATGTCTGTATACTGCTCCAACACAAAATCATACTCTCAAACTTTGAGTCATATTTATTTTTATGTCGCATCGTCTTTGAGCGCTATCTGCAGCGCCGCGTAGTAGTAGTAGAGACATCGGAACCTAACGTTAGGTCCGAAGTCGATAGCGAGGACAAGCGGAGAATTAAAGCTTTTGGAAAGCACCTGGACGGGATGAGACTGGGGGTTGTGGTGATCAGAGGTAGCAGGACGGTATTAGCTTAACGTAAGGGGCATCTGTAAAATGGAAACTGCCCTACTACGCGCTTTCTGTGCATTTGGAAAGAACAAGTATGTACTTTTTATACAGATTTTAGAAATACCACTATTAGGGCGAATTGCGCTCATAGAAATATGACAATTATTACGGATGCTGTTGTGTTTATCATGAATCGTGAATTACCTGTGTTTTAGCAGCCTTAATGTGACTCTTTTGTCACGTTGTATCGGTTGTCGAGAAGTCAAATCTAAGCGAACATAGTCCTTACGAAACTGTCGTAGTTTAATCCGTTAAACGTAAATGGAAACATGTACGTTACACTCATTACCTTTAGACGGTTAAGAGACGTTTCCTAAACAATTTTAGCTGCTGGAGCTAGTGCTCGACGACCCAGGTGCTCGACCCCGTTGCTTCCGACTACTTCCGGTTCCTTTTTTTTTTTCCGTTATTATTTTTATCGCTTATTTAGTGTTACCTTTTATTTAATTTGTACCTAGTATTATTGTAATTGGCCCGTGGAAAAAAAAATCTTCGAATATAGCTAGTTGTAATGTAGACCGCCAAGTCATTTTGAATCAATGTGTTCACAACACGTAAACTACAATACAGACATGCACATTCGCGTTAGAAAACTAGATAACGTCTGTAATTATTAAAATATGGCTCCCATGATTTAACAATGAACACATGTTTAGCCAAACTGGGTTTATGTGTTACCCCAGCAAAACAGCTCTTAGAACCAGTGCCACATACGCCTCATGCAACCAGTTAGCTAACGTTAACTTACCGAACAACGTTACTGTTTTGATACAGCCTGAAGCAATGTGACACAAGCGGACACATTATAGGCTACCGATATCGACAAATAAACTCCCAAGATCAACACTGCCAGGTACAAGTTCAAATAAAACATAATTAAAGACTTACCGGAGGCTCAAGATCAGACAACATGTTGTCCCTCCCGGAGCTTGACGAAGAAAGAGCGGGCGAAAGCAGAGATGGCACTTCTTAGCCAAATGAGATGATTTCATTGGCTTATGGAAAAAGCAGCGGGAATTTAGGCTCTTTTGGAAAAAATAAATACATTATTAAATTATTAGGTCAATTCATAAAAGTGTTAATATACTAAAACACAGTTTAAAAAGTTGATGAATATTTATTTTAAAATTCTGAAAATAGTATCCCTCGATAAGACTACACACAAAATGTGTCAGTCCTTCCAAAATAGTTTAACCTTACACATTGTGTGCTAAGAACTGCACAGAATGTGTTAAACTGTTCCCGCTCAGATATGACACACAGAATGTGTCAGATTATCCACAGAATTTTTACACATGTTGTGCTAACAATACACAACATTAGTTAAATTGGCAATGACACAAAAAATGTGTAGTTTTTTAACACATCTCTTTTTGCAGTGTATGTTGAGAATAACAGACGATGACCACACTACAAAGACAATGGGCCTCATTCATGAAAGAGTTCTTAAAATCTGTGCTTAACTTCCACTTTAAGAAGCTGCTTTTAGAATTTGTTCTTACAGATGGACATTTTCCACTAAGAACAAAATTTGTGAATGCCAAAAATGTTGGTAAGGAGCCCTTAAGAAAAAATTTGTTCGTAAGAACGTGTCATGAATGAGGCCCAATGATCTTTTCAATCATCTCATGAGAAATTCATTTTTGGCCATACCAGTTTGTCAAAGCCTTGGATGGGAGACTCTGGAGGGAACCTCAAGTGCCACAGTGGGACAAACAGAGGACAAACTCATTGTTGTGTTTTTAGGCAAGAATGGTCTCTATTTATATTGCACTTTTCCACCTTACAAGGCACTTGCTTTTTGAGTGCCTTGTGTCAAATGTCTTGCCCAAGAACACAACGATAATCTACTACTGTCCTCCCACTGTGGCTCCTGGTGTTCTAGCGGTCTCCCATCCAAGTACTAACCAGGCCCTTTGTTGCTTAGCTTCTGAGATCTGACGGGATTAGGCTTTGACAAACAGGTTTGGCCACAAGACCAGGCAAGACACTTGCCCACATTGCCTAGTCTGGATCTGGTGTGAATGTGAGTGGTTGGTGGTGGTCAGAGGCACAAAATGGCTGCCTTGCTTCAGTCAGTCTGCCCCAGGGCAGCTGTGGCTACAATAAAGGCTTCTCACTACCGAGTGTAGAGTGAATGAATAAGGTCGTTGGGTGTCTTGAACATAAACTTAAGAGAATGCAAGTTTTGGCCCAATGTAATACATGGCTGCTAGTGAGATTTTTAACTTGGAAAAAAAAATGGATAGATAGAAAAATGAAAAAAAAAAAATCTTCTCTTAAATAAACAAATTCACTTTGTACTTTGTAAGGTCTTGGTCTCATCTCGGACTCGAGCACATTTGCACTTGGTCTTGAGAATGCTTGGACTCGGACTTATCTTGGACTCGGTCTGTTTTGGACAAGACTCTCATGAGCTCATGCTGTATACAATTACCCCGGTCTCACACTGGATCCGGTCGGAGGCTTTCCGTTTCTTGAAAAGTAATGAGAGGCTCTCACATGGCGATCCGTCCGGTCTGGCGAGCCGCGCGGCTCTGCTCTGTACGTCCGGATCGTTTCCGTTTCATTGAAATTTTTCCGGACTGCCGGAGCGCTCCGGAACCCTTTTTGGTAAAGTTGTGAAAACAAGACACGACAAACAGGAAACCAAGCGCTCGCGGGTGAAGTGAATCCGGTGGTTTTCAAAGTAAAAACATTACGTTTCTGCTCAGGGCCGGAGTGGGACTCATTTTCAGCCCGGGAAAATTTTTAATGGACCAGCCCTCTGACAAATAAAAATGTAAATATGTATGCGATTAGGCCTATTAATATTATTTTTACTTTTATGAGTGGGTTATAGTGCCCCAGCAAAGTCAACTGTATCTTTATTTTCTTAATATAACATGGTTTTGATGTAATTCAGGGGGGTCTGGGGGAATTCTCCCCCAGGAGAATTTTTAAAAATTCTGTGCAATTTCCTGCATTTTGGTGAGTTTTAGATGTGATATTCTTATTGATATGTGATGTAATTTTACTATAATTAACAATATAATTATTATCAAATTCTAATATCAATTTAAATTTTTCATGTTAGATGAGCCCCCCTTCAAAGGTCCTCTTTTTTTTTAAACCGGCCCTGCTCTTCCCAGCGCAGACTGTGGAGAGGCACGGCGCCATTACGCAGCAGTGACAGTGAAGCAGGAGCTGTAGAAGCTCTAAAAACAACACAAACTTCACTAAGGACGTATGAACTCATGTTTAGTATCACTTTTACATCTCCTGTGTCTTGAGACAGTGAATTAAATGCTTCGTAACGTCCCGTCAAATTCCGCGCGCCCGCCCCATTGAAATGAATGGCAATTTTCACTAAAGGCGAAAACAATCATAACTCTGTGAATCTGAGGTCTATCTTCGTGAAATAAAAAGTGGCTGAAAGGTTGTGATTAGTAGAGTGTCGCTGTGGACTTCAAAACACTCACAGGGCTCAGGATTTCTATGTTTTAGCTTCATTAGGCGGGATCAGCCAAGTTACAGCACAGCAGGTTTACGCACATGCGGCTCTCTCTTCTCCCTCATGTCTGCGAGAGGGAAAGAGAGAGCGTGTGGAGGCGCTAATGTTTCTGAATGAGCCAAAGAGATTGGTCAATAGCCGCACGCGGCTCGCAAGCCTCGGGTTCACCTCTGCTCTAGAGCGACTACCCTCGTGCTTTCAGCACGTCTCTGCGTCTTGGTCCAATCCGGCAACAGAACGGGAAATGTGGGCTGACTTGGGACGGGGCTCGGGCCGCTCCAGTCACATCTGTATTGACATGTACTTGAGCCACACCGGCCCTCCAAGTCCCCGGCCCTTCGGGAAGTCTCCCGACTCTCCCGATTAGCCACGCCGGGCCTGTTTCTGCTACTACAACAAATACAGCAAAATGCTCGACATAAACACGACTATTGAACACACAGGAGGCAAATAAACGTCCCGTACTTACCCATTATGTGTCGAAAAATCCAACAGAAAATGAAGTGATATCCATGTACCAGAGATCACGTAAACTCCTTAAACTCCCAAGTTGAGCGTGAATCCCGTGAACTCGTGGTCTTGCGAGGCCAGCAGAGTCCGTGCATACGCATGTATATTCTGGAGGCAGTGAGTGACAACCGGACCCAGACGAATCCGGATCCGGATCTGGAGGCAGTGTGAGCCCGGTGTTACAAAGGTGGTCTGGATTTGGTCTCAATGGACCACGGTCTTGTCTCAGTTTCAATCTATAAAAGTCTTGGTTTGGTCTCGTCCCTCAGTGGTCTTGGTCTTTGGGACTCTGTGCACTTGGACTTGTCTCGGTCTTGGGACTTTGTGGTTTCTTGACTACTACACTAATTTATACATTACAATGGCTACATTAATTTATTTTCAATGGCAAAATACAGTGACTTTTTTCAATCAGTAGAGAAAAAAAAAATTAATCAAGAAAAAATGTGAGAGCCCTGAGAATGTTATTTTCTGTTCATATTTCCGTAGAACTCTCCTCCACTTCCACATACACGGCCGATGTAAACGTCACGATGAGCTCTAAGAAGGCATTAGCTGGAGTGTGTGTGTGTGTCTGGTTCAAACGCCTTCTCTCCACAGGCCGTGCCACTGAACTCTGCGAGAGGCTCCACAGACCTCCCCGCAGACCTCCCCCTCAGCCCGCCTCACCTCTCCTCTAATACCCCCAGGACCTTTGGCTCCTTATCCCCGGGAGGCCTGCACCGCGCACACACCAGTACAAACATCTTCAGAGGATATCAAAGATTACACATCAATCGCACGCTCCTCTTGAAGTCTTCAAGAACCAGAGGATCATCAGAAAGGTCAGCGAGAAGCCTGGAGGGCCACCAGCAATCAGCCGTGAGGAGGAGAGGGAGGGCCGGGGAATACAGGAGATCAAGAGGTAAAGATGGAGAATTAGACTGCTCATATCCCATGTCAGGAGTTTAGTTAGAGCTCTATCTTCTGGCTGCAGTGGGACTCTTTAATGTAAGTGCACAGCTGAGACGTATAGTGTTCAGAACCTGTCTGGTTACGATAGACTAAATCCAAACATCTTATACAATTGATTAGCCAGAATCCATTTTACGACAAATTCAAATTCTAAATCTAAAACTGTATGATTTCATAAAGTGGGTCCTGCCAACAGGTGTGAGATGTAGGAGGCAAAAATAAACTTTACAGATTAGTGATCCTAATTGGGATTTTGCGTTAGCGTCTTCCGGTCTTAGGTGGACACAGGTCGCTACATCCAGTGGCGTAGTTGCCATAGTGACAGTTTTTTACTCTAAAAAGTGATGGACATCAGACAAGATCTTGGGCTGGTCCTGAAGCTATCTTTTAAAATAAAAGTTCTCTTTTGTCTCTGTTGTAGAGGCAGTGACGGCTGTAACAGCAGGAAAAAAGCAGCTTCTGAACTGGGTTTGTATAAGGAAAAGTTGTAAAAGTGAGCAACTAGTGACGCTAACAGAAGCTCCGGCACACATACTGAGACTCGCTGTGCTCATGAGCCGGGCAGAGACGCTCTCTGAAAGTCTGGCAACACTGAGCGTCTCTGCTCGAGCTCATGAGCACAGCAAATGTCAGTATGTGTGCGGAGCTTCAGTTTGCTCACTTTTACAACTTTTCCTTATAAAAATCCAGTTCAGAAGCTGCTCTTTTCCTGCTGTTACAGCCGTCGCTGCCTCTACAACAGATGACAAAAAAGAACTTTTATTTTAAGTGGATTGTTTCAGGACTTTCCCAAAATCCCTCGTTTGATATCCATCACACTTAGAGTAAACAATGTATCAATATGGCAACTAAGCCAACGGATGAAGCGACCTACTGTATGTCTGGAAGACCTTAGTGCAGTCGTCCCCAACCTTTTTTCTTGCAAGGACCGGTAAAGTCACAATTGTCTTTTCCGGGGACCGGTTGAGGTTGGGTAGCGCCAATAGCAACAACGCAAAATGCTTACAACTAAGTATTGTGCTTATTTTTTTCTGTTTTTGCTTTAATTAGTATGTTTATTATGTTCATAGTAAAGCACAAGGAAGTAGTGACAAACTATAAAACAAAAAATAAAATACATCTTAAAAGATTCTCTGGGACCCGGTAGCAGATGGCTCGCGGACCGGTTTTTGGGGACCCCAGCCTTAGTGCATAAACCCTATTCGCCACCATATCTGTGCATATTTACAAACAAAACAAGTCATGACATCATCATCATGAGACACATGAGTCTGTGCTCCTGAGAGGATCCACTCTGTCACATCAGCGACTAGAACTCTGAAGGTGTGTGTTGTACAGGACGATTCGACTGCTAAACTTCTGTGGAGGGGCTTTAAGGTGCAGGCAAAGCAGTGCAGTGTGAAAAACGAGTTAATAATACATTCTAATCAAATACTGCACAAACATGAATGAATGAATAGTAGCACATTTACACAGACAGATGTCTTTCAAAGTGATTCTCACAGTAACTCCTGTTTTTCTGTTTTTACGCAGGCTTAATATAAAAGGTGTATTGACTGAAAGAAACAAACGTCAGATTAAACTGCCCATATTTTCAGACAAAGTCTACACGGGACATGAGCTTTTTGGAGTTTTTGTTGGTGTTTACACGGCCGTGCACAATCAAGTTTTTGCTAAATGGTTTATGAGAGATTTCTTAGCTATTAGTAACACCTTGATAAAGGATTGAGTTGGACATAAGGAGAGCAGTGCGATATAAAATAGAAGCATTAAGGAAGCTTTAGTGCACAAACAAAAATGCCGTAAGTTGTTGGTGAGAGAGCTGAAAGTCTACTGTATGAAGAGTGCAGGAAAACATACGAACTCCAGATTTCATGTGACCTGTAAGATTCGTACAAACTAACTTGCTCGAGTCATTGCAACATGTTCTCATAGATTTCGTAAAATAGCACGCCATGACAAATTGCGTGTTATGATGACGCCCTCTGCCTGTTTTAGCGTGCAACTGCACGCTTGTTTTTTTTAGCATGGTCTGGACACGCCTAGTGGTTGATGACAAACACGAGGTTTTTCAAGGGATTAACGGCGAAATTTAAGTCTGAAGTTACAAAAATGGGTAAGTTTAGGTCTGTGGTTTGGAGTTGGTTAAGTTTAGGATTAGGAGTTAGTTTTCATGAATAACAACATCTCTTAACATTCACCATTGAAATGAACTGGGACAGAAACGCGTCAAATACACACACACACAAAATAGAAGTAGCGTTCATATGACACGCTGTTTACAATAGCGTGGTATTCACACGCTTATCCATGAGAACAGGCTCACCATTGTGACCATAGCTGCACCTGCATGTTATTGGTCGGTGGTGAAACCGGAGAAACCTGAGGAAACCACCCAGACACGAGGAGGAACAGGCAAACTCCACAGAGAAAGGCCCGGGCAGTGCAGGAGTCCAACCCACAACCTTCTGTGTGAGGCCAGAGCGAATAGCAGATTTAGATGTCCAAAATGACAAGTAATCAAAAACAGACGTGTCATTTGACGATGGAAAACATCCTACTGGGTTGTAAATCGACAAAATTAGGTGTTCAAATTTTATTAATCAAACATTCTTAGAACAAAGCAGTTTTGCACAATATGTATAACTCGACTCTACCAGACGGATTCACACAATATTAGTGATTTTCATATAGTGTTAAGAAGTTTTCTGGAGAGACCCCCGTCATGTGGTTAAAGAAGGCCACTGACAGACCGGACCAATCACAGCGCAGCATTGTGTTGTTGGTTGGAATCGAAACACACATGGGCGCACCAATGCACTTTGAGTATTTTTGAGTGATTATGTAGAACAGGCCTATAGACCCTTGCATGTTAGTAAACATTGCGTCAATTCTGGTGGGCGGAGCTTAGCCGGAGGCAAAAGACGACGTTACGTCCATCTAAACCAGTGTAAACTAGCACGTTTTTGGGGGATTTTTAAACACAAAAGTAGAAAACATGTCAAATTCTGATAGAAACGGTCAGGATATATATCGTAACTTACTCTGTGGACTTGACGCAAACTTTGGTGGATTACTTTTGACGGATCGAAGCATTTGGTCTGAGCTTGTGTGGTTCGTCTTGGATCAGGATCTGCTCCTTCACGTGACTGAAGAGGTGATTTTTACTTTTGTTTGAGGTTCGTTTTACTTTGCTAAACCTAGTGGTGTCTAAAATGCTTCTAATGTGTACACCTCCCGTTATTAGTGCTTCAGAGACACAACATTTAATAATAATTATTTTAAGATTAATTTAGTCCAACAAATTGGTTGTTTGTAGCTTTGAAAATCTGTTAGCTCTCGTTAAAGGCTTTGTAAAGTAGAAAATAAGGGTCTTGTGTGTAAAAACTGAATGATTGACAACAGTACAGTTTTAGCTAGAATTCTAAATAAAACAGATCAGTTTGAACATCAAACTTCACTTGTACGTCTGGGTAAGGTCAGGCTAACTTTAGACACAAAGGTCTTAGTCACTGTTCACAACAAAACGACATTTTAACCACGATAAAACTTCGAACTTTTAATGCGTCGGCTGTGAGTTTTCGTCTTTTTTGCCTCCAGCTGGAGCTGTGACGTCACTGTGACGTGGCATGAAAAGGGTCTATTCAACTTTAAGGCCCCGGAGCCAAATCGCCCCTCCAAAGGTTAGATTTGACCCTCAACCCATTTTCCCAATATTAGAAAAAAAAAATACTTTCTTTTGCCTGTCGATTTAAAACTTTCATTTACTTTCATTACAACCCTACATTTCGCCAAAGTGGTGGCGTTTTGTGTAGCAATGCAACCTGGAGGTCACGGTCTTCAAAAAATCTGGCCCTCAAGAAAAATGTGTTGGTGTAGAACTCAGAAAGTCACACAAGCCAATCTGTCATAGGGTTCAGCTACATTTACCTTCTTTGTTTGCTACATTTATCTGAAATCTAGACTAAACTTTATGTCTATAAGAATAAAGATATGTGTTGAGTGAGCTGACAAAAACAGAATAAACATGTCACGCCTTAAAGCTGCTAAACAAACCATGACATCCTGCTAAGACTCTCTCTCTACGCTTCATTGTATTGTGGTTGTTCTACTCAAACTTCCGTCAGTGCCTTTCGGAGCACCTGCCGGAGACTCTGAGCTTATCTGCCCCGCTCTCTCTCTCTCTCAGCTCGTGTGTGATGTGAGCCCAGGCTTCAGAACACTCCCCGGGCTGCCTGCTCCGATAAGCCTTTGGAACGTCGAGAGGCAGGTACAAAAAGACCAAGACACAATCGTAAAACCGACTGGAGAGAGAGAGAGAGAGCCTTTGTGTTCAGGGCCTGTGATGTTCCTCCTACTTCAGCCGACGACTCCCCGAGCAGCCAGTCCAAGAAGAGGATGGACGCGAAAGAAAGGAACCAGGAAGAGTCCACGCCATGCACTGTAAAAAGTCTGCATCTGCTCATGTGGAGTGGTTTTAGTATTGAAGCTTGTTACAATAGAGCTAGTGCTTCTTCATCATTAGTTTGTCAAAGTCGTGATTTGATTGACTGATTGATGTTTGAGTAAATTCGACTTGACTCAAGTGCTCAAGAAAGTCTGGTTTGGTAAGACATAATAGGCCGTTTTTTAGCTTCTGTGGCCAAACTAGCTACAGTTTGCATAGCACCTGTGGAAAGTTCCATCTCATTCCATTCATTCCTTATGGGAAAGTTGCAGATGTGCTCAAATGTACCAATATTTAAAAATCACAGCTGAGAGTAGATTTCAACTGGATACTCGCTGCAGTGTACAGTGACGTATTGCATTCATTCATTCATTCATTTTCTACCGCTTAATCCGTTAGGGTCGCCGTGACTGGAGCCTATCCCAGTAACTTGGCCTTAGCGGGAAACACCGTGGACAGTGGCCAACTCGTCGCAGAGTAGACAGACAACATTCCCTCTCTCATTCACTCACAGGGAAATTACAGTGATGCCAATAACCTTAACATGTATGTTTTGGAGGAAACTGAGTACCCAGAGAAAACCCACAGTGACACGGGGAGAACATGCAAACTCCACCAGAGAGATCAGGAGATGTTGATATGGTCCGACCCGGGAGTTGAACCCACAACCTCCTTATTGGGAAGCCAGAGCTCTAACCACTCTGCTACTGTGCACTCACGTATTGCATTCATTTGAATAAAATAATATCTGTTTTAACGTGAAAAGTTTCTGTTTTTATGTCTAAAGTTCCTGACCCAGGTCCTGCCATAAACGCCACAGTGAAGGTGATTCTGCGACGCAGTTGTACTCTTGTTGTAGGCTACACTATGAGGATCCAATAGGCCCTTTTCACGCTGCGGCTATGCTCGCTCGGGTTTGCGTGATACCTGTGGATAGTTCCATCTTGTTCCGTTCATTCCTTATGGGAAATTTGTCGAGATGCGCTAATATTAATTAATATTTAAAAAATTCAAAGCACTGAGCGGATTTTCAACTAGATAACCACTGGCAACAAGTTCAGAACTTCACATACGAGGTAAATACTTGACCAGAGAAAGACTGTGTGTTTATAAAAGTGCGTAAGTTTGGAGCAATGCTAAATGCTAACAAATTACAAGTTATTTTAATTAGTTTATGGCATTTGAGCTAGCCTTCCAAGAAATGAATTAACCGGAAACAACTAACCGCTGGTATATTCACACCGGAACTAGCCAAGCCGCAGCAACGTGAAAAGGGCCTATATGATAAACGCTGATAGTCTGGTCCAGAGGGACGGTGATTACGTTAAGTGAGCTTAGGAAAAAGGTTTGGGTAATGGGTAAGGTTAGGACTAAGTGCAGGTAAATATAAAACTATATTATAACTAAAACGTAACAGCTCTGGCCCGTTTAGCAGCACTTCTGTCCCCCGAACCAGACTGATTGTCACTACACGTCCTGTCCGTGGATCTATCATATTATCGGTCCTGCCTGGTGCATATCAGACGCATCCTCTTGTTACCATGGAGCAGACTATATTTGCTGAGTTGATTTGGGAGAAACATGTCCGTGTCTAGCAGGTCAGACTTCTCTTTACGTCTGAACAAGCGCAGTGACTCCAGATGTCTTCTGTGTCTTGACAAGCTTGCCATCTATTGAACTCAAAGATAACAAACTCTCCCAATGCCTTAAGTCCAGAGTAAAATAAAAAGTAAATAGAATAACTCAGACGTTTTCGCTAGGGCAAGTTTGGAGCTGAATGAGCAGATCTCCTCATCACTTCTGTTCTTGACAAAACTTTCCACGTTAAAGCAGAAACTTTACAGAACCTTTTGTCATAAAAACAGGATTTGTTTTACTCGTAAAAACAGAATCTTTTCTTGTTAAAACATAAACTATTTGAATTCAAATGAATGCGATAAGCTTCTGTTGCAGTGAGTTCTGAGCTTCATTATACTTCATCAGGGAAATGTTAAAGACTTATTAACGCTTGTATGTCTTATAACGGCAAAAGCAAATTGAAAAGTTTAATCACACATTTTACAAAATACTTTGTTCACGGATCTTCTTCTAAAGTGCTTGTATTTTAGCATGAACCACATATAATACGTGAAAATGTTGACTTAAAATAAAGGCAGAGCCGGCTCCACAATAGTTAAAAAAGCTCATTTCATTGCAGTCTAGATGTGCATTTTTTGCAGTGCACCAGAGAGGAGCGGAGGAAAAAGCATGGAGCGCAAAGAAAGGACGGCAGAAGAGAAGAGGCGCGTGGAACGGAAACAAAACGCCGGAGCGAGGACCGCGTGGAAGCAGACTAAAGGAGGAGAAGAGCGGCCCTCCTCAGCCCCGAGAGAGAGAGAGAGAGAGAGAGACAGAGGGAGAGAGAGAGAGAGATCCTCCTCAGATGTGTTGGAACGCTGAGGCGGGAGAGGACGTACCTGGCACTCGAGAGGGAGGACAAGGAGGGAGAGAAGGGGCACATGGGCTCACCTGCCTGGCACGATCCTCCGTCTGTGTGTGTGTGTGCCCCACTTATGTGTGAAAGTAGATGGAACAGTTTGAGGAAGTTTGTAGCTAGAACTTTTTTTGTGAGTGGAAATACAATGTAATTTGTTTAAACCTAACCCCACACTGCATCCAGTCCAACTCCGGTGCAGCCTCCGGAGTCTTACTTAACTTGAAAAGTCCGAGAGTGACTCACATGAATACAGTCCAGTCCGGTGTCTCCGGTCCGGCCAATCCGGTGTAACATCGAGATGGCACTCCCCGTCGAGATGAGAACCGCATTGTTTAAAGTCAGTGCAAAAAAAATCAGTAATCCTTTTTTTTTTTCATATTAATTTTGCTAATCCTCACCCAAGCCTCAATCCTAAACTTAACCTTCGAATTATGCCTAAACTTATGTAACCAGTGTAAACCCACACGAGGGACCAGATTGGAGAAGTGTGTGTGGTGGTGAAGGGATAAACTCACCCCCTCAGGTATAAGAACCCACAAACAAACTAGACCTAGGGAAGCGTTCCCTTTGGCTCAATGAGTTTGTCAGTCGACCGCCGTGCAGGAGACCCGGGTTCAACTCCCACTCAGGACATGTGCAAGACCCTACCGGTCACACTTACCCGAAATAATTGTAAACTATTTACCGCGGGAAGCTTGCTACGTCACGCACAGACACAAAAGCTAGTGAGGGGTGCACGTCTCGATGGGGAGCTTGTTTCGACACCAGACTGGCGCTCCAAAACGTTTTGTTGGTTTTAAATTTTGGCCGGAGCACACTGGAGTTCAGGGTCTGGCGAGGCTGGAAGCAGAGCCTGTGGCTGCAGCAGGACTGCAGACCTCAGGAGCTAAGTGATTAGACCTAAATGTCTATAGGACGAAAGAAATAAAAAAAAGTTAGTTCTAAAATCATTGGTGACTTCTCTCTAGAAGAATTGAGTCACAAAGAAAGTAAATCAAATTATCAATCAAGACCAGACACACATTTTATCCTCAGGTTTGAACTTAATGCCTCTGGACGCCTCTGATCAGAACTAATCACTGCTCCATATCTTTTATTCCTTCTGCGATTAGATTCTTAAATGTTGTTTGAGATGTGAGTTTTTTATAATGATAGACTGATTTGAATCTAAATATTATGTAGGTTTAATATTGTGACCTGCTCAGACATATACTGTATGTTTCTGCATGTGTGAACCAATAAAGTTTTCCGATTCTGATTCTTTGTGGAAGTCAGGTATGGCAGAACTGCACAAAAGCAGACAATACATGTTCTCCTCCTTTGACCGCATGTCATGCATTTACCTAGAACGGGGGTCGGCAACCCGCGGCTCTAGAGCCGCATGCGGCTCTTTGGCGTCCCCCTTGTGGCTCCCTGGAGCTTGTCCAATAAATATAAAAGTGGAAAATTGTGTGAACATATTTTTTGTTTTAATATAATTTGTGTAGGAGAAAAAATATGTCAAACACTTACAAAGTTTTCCGATGCTGATTAACGTGTAGAATAAATATTTAATTTCAACATTCCTGTCAACGAAGGTTTACGTCATAGACGGGCGACACGTGTTTCTTTCAGGTCCGCGGTTCTGCGCGCTGCTGTAAACAAACCGCCAGGTGCGTCGGGCCATGGATACAAAAGCGAAAAAGAGAGAGACTGAACAGCGGATTCAACAGTTTTTGGACCGAATCATTTGCTTTCATTGCAAATGTGGACGTTTTATCGCAACCAGGAAGGTAACAAGCGGGGAAGCTAGCTGTTCATGACGATGAAGACTCGAGATCAACAACAAGCAGCGCGGAGGAAAAGTTACCCAAAGAATGAATGAAGGACTGTTTTTAATGCACGAAGACACCGAAATAACACGTGGAGTTTGTGGAAAATAAACTGGATTTAGCGGAAAGAGATGTGTGGGACTGTGCGTCAGGTAAGAGGCTACACTCCAGTTACATCGCGCATTGTTGAAAGTCAAATGGACACAATACTTATTGCAGATGATTTAGTGACACTTCAAGAGCTGATTTATGCAGAGTTTAGTCATGTTTTGATCTGCGTCGTGTAGTTTTACCTCATATCAGCACAGCCCTTTGCCTCTGTGTAATCTTAAACAGGAGCAGGATGGACAAACGTGTCCCGCGTCTGTTTGTGGTGTCTAACTATGTTATTAATTACCCCCCAAAAGTGCCACTTGTAGTCCGCGGTGCGATCTATACGTGTTTTTCCCTCCTAACATATGTATTTTGGCTTGTGTGACTTATATTTTGGAGCAACTTGTAGTACTCTAATCTTGAATGTTCATTTTGTTACATTTTGATAACAGTTGTTAAACTAATATAGACACTTACAGCATGTGTTGTATTTATTGTAAGACTTTTATAAGGCTTTTAATTTTTTGCGGCTCCAGACAGATTCAGTTTTTGTTTTTTTGGTCCAAAATGGCTCTTTGAGCATTTTGGGTTGCCGACCCCTGACCTAGAATATGATGTACATAGGGATTTAGGGATGGGACGATTCACTTAAGCCTCGATTCGATCCAGTTTTTGTAGCCACGATTTTCGTTTTTGTTCGAATTTGTTAGTTACATTAACTTTTTTTTTTTTTATCTTAAGACACAAAATAAACCATAAAACACGACATTTAAAACAAAGCCACTGTTGTTAGAGCTTAGAACTGGTGTTTACAGTGTACAGTCATATTTAGTGTCTACATTTGGAGTCGTTCACCCATCAGTTGTTAACTCTACATTAAAAAGCACAGTCAGTCAGGTCTGGCAAAAGTTCAGGCTTTGTTTCTTCAAACAATTTGACTATTCTTGTTTTATTGTGTGTAATAGTCAGAATGATCCTCAGAATTCTTAGTAATAGACACCTCTTAAGCACTTTGTGCGGCTCACATCAGCAGTGACTTCCAGAGCCACACAGTCTCACAAGAAGGCGTACATATAGCACACACAAAAATAGCGTATTTTTAGCACGATATCAGTCCTTTTGTGTACTTATGTTACGCCGTACATATAGCACGATATGAAAAAGCTTAAAAATGCCACAAGTTTTGGTTGCAGCCACGTGGTGGGACGTTTTCTTCAGGTGAAACGGGTAAGTTTAGGCATAAAGTTACTAAAATGTGTAAGATTAGGTCTGGGGCTTGAGGTAGGTTAAGATTAGAACCAGGATTTCATTAATATTCATAAATAAGAACACGTCTTAACAACCACCATTCAAATGAATGGGGACTGTTATGCGTACTATAATTACACAAAACAGCCGTAAACTCATGCTAATCATACGCAATTTACATGTTGCGTTATGTTATGGTAAATGTACGCTTTCTTGTGAGATCGGGCGTTTTATACCAAAATGAAAAACCTCATTTGCACAAACAGCATTTTCTTACAATGCAATAAGGAGTGGAACAACCTTCCAACTGAACTCAAAAATCGAACAAACTATGCAACTTTCACGGTCGAGCTGAAAAAGTGTCTGTGGAACAATCAGGCCTGTGAGCACTGAACTACGCACCTTCCTATGTTTGGTTCACTATTTACTGTAATATCTCTTTTATGTGTAAATATAGAATTGTGTGATGCAAATTAGGGCCCGACATATGGCTTTTTGGGAACCGATTCCGATAACGATATAAAGGAGGCTTGGGGTGCCGATAGCCGATAGACAGCCGATATAATTA
Organism: Mugilogobius chulae; assembly: GCA_038363315.1. Classification (NCBI taxonomy): domain Eukaryota; kingdom Metazoa; phylum Chordata; class Actinopteri; order Gobiiformes; family Gobiidae; genus Mugilogobius; species Mugilogobius chulae. The sequence goes on from CM076410.1 coordinate 14,453,566, forward strand.
GAAATAGAACATTTTTATTAGGAGCAGGTGTTAAAAAAATTCTGTCTGGCTTTAGTGATTTTAAGTTAGGTTTATTTAGGTCACATTAAGTGTTAGTTCGCCTCTTATGAGTGACTTTAAATACTTGGAACTTGTTTGTATCACATTATTATTGATAGTGTTGTATTACTCAAGTGAATTCCAGAGGCTAAAGGTGCAGCTAGCCTCATTAATATGCACGACGTCGTCGCAATTAAAATGCGCAAATGCCGACCATTAACACCTCTTTTCATGACTAATTTACATGTTAATGTATCTCCAGTATCATCAACACAGACACAACACTTTACAGTCACAGAGAGAACTAGCTGAGGCACTGTTTGTAGCTTCATGAGCTAACCGCTAACTTCTAGTTACAGTGAGGTAAACATTGAAAGTTAAAGCGAACACGTTTTCAACACTCACCGCCCAGATAACCTCTTCTCAGACTCCAAGTCTTCACAAAAATAATTCCTTTATTTCAACTCCTTTCTGTTGTTGCGGGCGTCATCTGTGATGAAGTTATTTCCTCTTCTTGTGTTAGTAGCAGAGTTGAGAGCATTTAAATCCAGCGCTGCCCCAGAGCGGGCTAGTAGTGCAGTGAGTGATGCAGAGCGTCAGCCTGGTGCTGCGTTCAGGTGCAGTCCGACAATAAAACACCTCCACAAATAAATGTAATAACTGCGCTAGATACTGATCTGATTGCTGATTGAATAGAATGGTTGTATTCTGGAAGATCTAAGATTTAAAATGAGGTACAACATGCCCTAAATATCGGCGGTATATCGGTGATATTTTGGCCGATCACCGATAGACATATAAGTGCTCATATCAGCCAAAAATATCGGTCAACCGATATATCGGTCGGGCCCTAATGCAAATGTAAAATGCTGCACCTGAATATGTAGCATATTCTTAACCCTTTAGTGTACAAAGTAGTTGAATTGATGTATATTAATAACATGTGAATGTGTTAGATAATGTCAGGAAACTTCTGTCTAAATCAGATGATCGCGTACGACTGATGCTGTGTTTGTGAGTGAGTCTGACTGGTTGAATTATTGCTCTTATTGTTGAATGAGTATAATTGCACTGTATTATTTATATCTGTAACTCAGGGACTGCAGATGGAAACTAGCTGTGTAGCTATAATCTGGTGCAGAACATCTGTTTTTTAACTTAATGTCTCTGTACATTGTCCCTTCAAATAAAGACTAAACTGAACTAATATACAAATACTGAGTGTGTGTGTGTGTGTGTGTAAGTCAGTCGTTGATTTTCCATCCCTAGTACATTTTAAATGATACATTGACAGCATAGAAATGGCAATGATCGCTGACACAAATGTTTACGCTTCTTCCTGGACGACAAAAAGTAGAAAGTTGATAAAACAAGAAAAGTGTCGGTCTGCTGTGGAGCATCAGGTGAAATGAAACTGGTTAAAAGGAAATTTGGAGAAAACTGTCTGTAAACATTTAGCAGTGTATGCAAACAGGAAAGAAACTAAGACAAATAGAGAAATACAAATACTTTTTAATTTCACTTTAGCTCCTTAGTTAAGACAAAACTTTTCTAAAATTAAAACAATCTTTTATTGTGGCCAGCCCAATGCATGACTTTGGTTAAAGTACAGTTCATTTTAATTATTGGACCTTAATTTAACCAGGAAAGTCCCACAGATGTAAAAGGATCCCTGTGGGGTGGACAGGACACTGTTGGGACATTTGAGGTACAGGTGCAGTGACCTGGACACATTTTTAGATCTTCTTACTAGACCTTGGTCAAGACTGAAATAGCTCCATAACTTTTAGATATTAAAAGCTAGAAATAGTTTTAGAAGTGACAAAACTTTCCCCTTCAATGAGGCCGTCCAACACTGTTTTTGTTCAATTTCTGATAAACAAACCAACATGATTGCACCTGGTGAAAATGGTTAAAGGATGATCAAATGATGGAAAATCAGACGGATTCGAAGTAGATTCTTCTCTGTATTTTGAGTCTTATGATGCAAGGACCTCTAGGACCAGGAAATAAACAGACTTAGGGTTCAGGTTTTTTCCATTTTTTTCAGTTTATGCATGTTTATTTCCGGATAAAGACGTAAACACTCAAATGAATGAATCCTACACGGACCAACCAGGCTAGGGCTGAACTCCATGTGTCCAAATCAGGATATATTGTGACAAGCTTATTGGCAATATTTGTCTGTTGGACTCTTGTATCTAACATAAAGAGCAGTGTGAAAATACAATTCTTCTGCGTTGTGTTGTTTTACATATTCAAGTTACATTTTGATTATTGACTTTCGGGAGGGTTAACCTCAAGAACATGTTTAAAATATACTTTCTGTAGTTTTTTTTTTTTTTTCTAAATGTTCTTGATTTGGTCAGTAAGTTGAATTACGTTTATTACAAGGCTGCTGTTACTAAATTGAAAATGTAAAAAAAAAAAAAACATTGAGAAACCTGTATCACTGACTTTCTTCTGAGATCTAACAGAATCCAAACTAACTGCATAAAAGGCCTTTTAAAAATAAGAAAATGTACCTTATTTTGAATTAAAATTGTTTTATTTCAAGTAAAATAATCTGCTAGGGCAGTAAAATCATGTGACTAATCTAGTTGTTTTGAGCCAAAAATGTTAGTTTCATGTTCTCTTGACGAGATTTTTAAGAAAATCGTTTCTTGATTCAAACAATTATGACTTAAAGGGGCTGTACTGTGTAAGATTGAGAGGAATTTTTATTATCACTTATAGTCCACAAACATTTAAATCATATTTATTCTTTACAACATGAATACTTAAGAGAGCACTGTTAACCAATCCACATCAATTATGATACATTTATACTTATTTGAAATGTTTTATTAAGGCCGGAATGTGAATATTGACGCTAGATGTCACCATGGTAGTTAGGCAAACTGCACTGGATATGCTCCCCCTGGTGTTCAAAAGTGGGCAATACTTGGATCACTTTGTTTATTTTTATTTTCTTACACAGTGCTCCTTTAAAACAGAAAAACATTTGCGTATAATACGTTTTTATACCAAGAAAAGGTAAATCAGGAGAAAATCTCTTAAACCAAGTCAAATAATCTGAGTCAGACTTGGTCTCATTCAGTGAAAAAATCTTTAAATGTTTTTTTATGATGAATATGTTTATTCAAGTCATTTTACTTTTGTGCAGTGCAGATTTAGACACAGTTGTGAACATTACTTGAAAGAATCAGTTGTTTGTGAAAAAAAATATATATTTCTTAAGCTTTCCTTATAGAAAATGAGAACAAAACATCACTACCAGGTTATAAACCATACACACAGGCACTTTAGTACTAGTAATGTTTGTTTATTGTATGGTATCATGTCTGCTGTGTCTCCTGTTGTATCTTGTGTCATGTCTCGGTTGTCTGTTCAGATATGTTTTGTTTCTTGTGTTGTAGCCTGTTTTATCCTTGTTTCATGAGACTACAGTTGGAAATAAGCTTTAAACTAAAGCTGGTGTATTTACGTTTATTATTACATACTGTCCCATTCAAATAAATAATGTTGCTTTTGTATGTCTGTTCAGTGAGAGATTTAAAACAAAATACCAATTCAAAAACCATTCCTTATTTCTCCATTCTCTTCATTTCCAAACTGCCTGATGTGAACGAGCGCCGTACCTCCGCCTGTCAATCACACGCAGCCGTTTTCCCAGCATGCCTTTCATTGTATTACATTCCACACCCCGATCATTTCCTTTTATTATGACTGAGAGATTTCAGCCTCCACAACAACAACGCCGACAAAACGCCGCACTAAGAGTCAAATTGCTCCGAACAGCTGCGACACCAGGAGTTTTTTTTCCTCCTTTTTTTAGTGACAACTGCGCGAAAATGCACCCTGCGCTAAAGAGACGATAACAAATAAACAATAAACAAGGAGGCCAAACAAACGGGCCGTCCTCCGCGCGGCAATTAGCTTGTTTTAAAGGAACAAATAACAGTCATTTTCCACGGAACCGTGTCCATCGCCGTTCACCCCCGGAGGGAAGCAGCCATTTGGAGCCGCGCGCGAACACTCAGCCGCCGCCGCGCACACACGCCAGCTTCCATTAAGTGTATTCGAGAGGGTCAGCGTATAGTGGCTGGCTGCTATTATGCCACTTTGTTCCGCATGGTCGGGTCGGCGTTTTAATCAGCCATCAAGGTGCAAAAACAGACAAGAGCGCGCGGGTAATGGAGGGAAAGACGGGACAAGTTTGCAGCGCGACGCGGCGGCCGTGGGTCTGGCTGGCGCGCGGCGGGACAATGGGAGGAAAACATCTGCGAGAGGGAAAAAAAAAGAGAGGGGGATATAAAGAAGGGAGGGCGGCCGCAGTCGGAGCCAAAACTGCGGGGACGGGCGGTAATTAGCAGTACGGAGATCGGCGGAGGGAACAGTGGACGTTTGTGGGGAGAAGGTGGAATTGGTTGCGATTTCATGAAGATAAATTTAAAAATACGTCGTAAGAAGCACATTCAGAATATTCATCGACATCAATTAAGACAAAATAATGGAAATGATGCAGAATATTTCACTTGTTTCTAGACGTATCTGGGTGTTCAAAGTGATTTTAGCTTGAAACGCATTTGCCAGTGACGTAAAAAAAAATTGGCAAATATTTGGTTGAAATAAGAAAAACTAATTAAAAAATATCTAGGTTGATCAAGTAAATTTATCTTACGTAATGAAAATGGGCAAAATACGAGATGAATATCCAGATTTTAAGACAGCTTAGTTATCTACGAATACAGTTTTTGCAGTGTCTGTTAGGGTTTTTTCATTCATAACACTTTTTTTCTGTTGTGACAAGCCAAATTCAAGTCATCAATGTTTTTTTTTTCGAAATTATTATTACCTTTTTGAGACACTGCAGGATGAATTAAGGGAACAAAATATAACTTAGGGCTGCAACTAACGATAAGTAATCAATTATTGGGCGAATATTCTTTCGTTTAAAGAGACTGTACCTGATTTTTGCATCCTAAAAATGTAAACAAACAGAAATAATAATTTAACCTTTTTCCTTCAGGCTACATGATTTCCTCACGTAGCTAATGCATTCTGAGCTTCAGAATTTTCATCATGATGAGTTTTAATGTTTTTTCACAGCTTATAACAGCGAGGTGAGTCACTATGCTAACAACAGTTAGCCACAATGCTAAAACAAAAACAGAAAAAGTGCACACAAACGGGATTTTATTAGACATAGACATGACTTTGGGGACTAATTTCCACTTGATTAGATACATTAACAAGGCATCAGTGCTAGGGGGAAATTGCTTTTAAGTTATCTTGTTGCAAAAAAGTTGTTTAGAACACAAAAGTGACTTGAACACAAGATTTTGCCAAATTTGAGCTGAGTAACGCTGTGAAGATGTCTGGAGATGTAGATTTTAGGTTTGTCAAAAGTATCCGAAAGTCTGATTCTAATCAACACTAAGACTGGAATCAAAATACTCACTTGTACTCTGATGAGTGTTAGAATAATGGTTTATCAAAACTAGCTTAAACCCAAAGTGTTTAATTAGAAATCAAATACATAGAAATCTAACATATAAGAGAACATTTTTAGTCTGATTCCGGCCTATTTTCCCTTCACACGTGGTTCCCTGGTTAAATAAAGGTCAATTAAATTTGAAAAAATTATAACGTGTCTGCTTAAAATTGGTAAAAATTCAAACTCAAACTGTTTGTTCGCCTTTGACACAAACAAATATCTTGAGTGTTTGTGAAGCTGTGACTCTGTAGTTTTAGCTTCGACACTCAGGCTCTGTGAGAACACAATCTATTTCTAATTGTTTTTGGTAAATCTAAGGATTGGTAAAGCTGCTGTTTAGACCTGAATGACTCTAGATTTGGCAGATTTGGGGTTTTGACCGTTCTTCTGCAAAAGCTGAAGGTCACTGAGGTCAAATGAGTTTTAGTACCGAAAATTACCGTAATTTCTGGATTATAAGCCGCTACTTTTTTCACGAGCTTTGAACTATGCAGCTTATACGGCAATGCAGCAAAATGATAGATTCTCATAGACTTACTATTAACAAGTGCGGCCCCATATATTTATGTACTTTATCACTTCTCTTACTTAAATCTAGTGGGTGTGACTTATATTCAGGTGCACTCAATAGGGCAGAAATTACAGTACTCAAAATTTAGACAGAGCCAAAGCAAAAGTCACATTCAAATTGGGAGAATTTGGGAGATTTTTTTTATTTGTCAGTTCACAGTAGAAATTGGAGTCTGATTCATCTCAGAGGCTGATTTAGACTAAATAGATGGGACAAAATGTGATTTTTATCTTTAACATTTCAAGGAGCTTCAGAGTTGTTTTTATCAGAGACTGAACAAAAAAGGAATTTAAAAAAAAAAAGTGGGACGGCTCTCGAAATTGACACAATTTTTGGATCATTTAAGACTGCTTGAATAATCTACAAATACAGTGTTTGCAGTTAAGGTTGTTTCATTTGTCTCACCTTTTTTCATCATTGTAGGCCATTTTTTTTTTCTAAATGAAGAGTACCTTTTTGAGACACTGCAGGGTGAAGAATAGTTTTAAAGTAGGACTGCCGGTAATGATGGTTTTTGGTAATCGATGAGTTAACACAAAAGAGACTGAACACAAGATTTTTGAGTCAACGCTTGAGGACGTCCTGGAGATCAAACGTATCTGAAAGTCTGATTCTAATCAACACTTAAACTGGAATCACACTAGAATCTTTAAATAAAACTAGCTAAAAACCAAAATGTTTACTTTAAAAAAAAAGTTTGTGTATTTTTAATGAAATGTAGCTTCATAACAGGGCAAATACATTTCTACAAAAACACTAAAACTTCACAATTTCCATGTCATTTCCATTACATCTGGTGCTTTTCCCAGTCCTGGTGCTAGTTAAATAATCGATAAGTACTTATTGCAGCCTTACTTAAATGTAAACTTCTTCTATAGTTTGTGCATGAAAGTAAAAAAAATCTATATATGACAAATGTTTCAGATGTGTTCATATAGGTCTGTTTGTGTTTATGTTGTCGATCTAAACTCATCCAGTAAATCTGAATCATTTTACCTTTTACACAGAAAACCACCTCATGGAGATGGAGACACGTTTGGGTTTCATTTTTCCTTATTTCTCGTCCTGGTCCAGCAGCGGCAGAAGCACCCTTAGGCGTCCCTGTGCGCGCCGCCAAAAAAACACAACCGCCCTGGGACATAAGCAGACAAATGTCACTGGGACAGAAGAGAGAGAGAGAGAGAGAGGAAGGGAACAGAGGAGAGAGAGAAAGCAGAGGAGGGAGAGGAGAGAGAACAAGGAGAGAGAGAGAGAGGGAGAAGAGAGAGAGAGAACAGAGGAGAGAGGGAGGGAACAGAGAGAGGAAGAGAGAAGAGAGAGAGAAGAGAGAGGAGAGAGAAGGTGGGAGAGAGAGAGGAGAGAAGAGAGAGGAGAGAAGAGAGAGGAAGAGGGAGAGAGAGAGAAAAGAGGAAGAGAACAGGAGAGAGGGAGGGAACAGAAGAGAGAGGAGAGAGAGAAGAAAGAGAGGAGAGAGGGAGGGAACAGAGAGAGAGAAGAGAGAAAGCAGAGGAGAGAGGGAAGAGAGAGTGAAGGAGAGAGGGGAGAACAGAGGAAAGAGAGAGAGAGAGAGACAGAAGAGAGAAAGAGAGAAAGAAAGAGGGAGAGGGAAGAGAGAGGGAGAGAGAGAACAGAGGAAAGAGAGGGAGAGAGAAAGAAAGAGAGAGAGGGAGAGAGAGAACAGAGGAGAGAGAAAGAAAGAGAGAGAACAGAAGAGAGGGAGAGAAGAAGAGAGGAAGAGAGGAGAGAGGAGGGAACAGAGAGAGAAGAAAGAAAGCAGAGAGAGAGAGAGAGAGTGAGTGAGAACAGAAGAGAGAGAGGGGGAGAGAGAGGACAGAGGAGAGAGAGGAACAGATGAGAGAGAGAACAGATTAGAGAGAGAGAGAGAAGAAGAAAGCGAGAGAGAGGGAGAAAACAAAGGGAGAGAGAGCAGAGAAGAGAGAGAGAGAGAAAGAAAGCGACACAGAGAGAGAGAATAGAGGAGAGGGAGAGTGAGGGAGAGAGAGCGGAGAGAGAGAAAAGAAAAGAGAGCGAGAAGAGAGAGGGGAGAACAGAGGAGAGAGAGAGAGGAGAGACAACAGAGAGAGAGAGAAGAGTGGAGCAGAAGTTCCAGCTCTATAAACCAAACTCTGCTTTAATTTGCTGGTTTCATTCGATGTTAAACACTCCTGTGTTTTCAGTTTCATTTAATCTCACAAACATTGCAGATTTTAAAGTCCAGGGTTTTGTTTGAATGCCAGATCCTTGTGATCCACTTTGTTAGAAGTGTCATTCCATTCATTTTGTTTGATAGTGCTGTTGCTACTCTGGAATGTTTTTTNAGTTTGTGGGAGAAGGTGGAATTCGGTTGCGATTTCAATGAAGATAAATTTAAAAATACGTCGTAAGAAGCACATTCAGAATATTCATCGACATCAATTAAGACAAAATAATGGAAATGATGCAGAATATTTCACTTGTTTCTAGACGTATCTGGGTGTTCACAAGTGATTTTAGCTTGAAACGCATTTGCCAGTGACGTAAAAAAAATGGCAATTTTGGTTTGAAATAAGAAACTTAATTAAAAAATATCTAGGTTGATCAAGTAAATTTATCTTACGTAATGAAAATGGGCAAAATACGAGATGAATATCCAGATTTTAAGACAGCTTAGATTATCTACGAATACAGTTTTTGCAGTGTCTGTTAGGGTTTTTTCATTCATAACACTTTTTTTCTGTTGTGACAAGCCAAATTCAAGTCATCAATGTTTTTTTTTTCGAAATTATTATTACCTTTTTGAGACACTGCAGGATGAATTAAGGGAACAATATAACTTAGGCTGCAACTAACGATAAGTAATCAATATTGGCGAATATTCTTTCGTTTAAAGAGACTGTACCTGATTTTTGCATCCTAAAAATGTAAACAAACAGAAATAATAATTTTAACCTTTTTCCTTCAGGCTACATGATTTCCTCACGTAGCTAATGCATTCTGAGCTTCAGAATTTTCATCATGATGAGTTTTAATGTTTTTTCACAGCTTATAACAGCGAGGTGAGTCACTATGCTAACAACAGTTAGCCACAATGCTAAAACAAAAACAGAAAAAAGCTGCACACAAACGGGATTTTATTAGACATAGACATGACTTTGGGGACTAATTTCCACTTGATTAGATACATTAACAAGGCATCAGTGCTAGGGGGAAATTGCTTTTAAGTTATCTTGTTGCAAAAAAGTTGTTTAGAACACAAAAGTGACTTGAACACAAGATTTTTGCCAAATTTGAGCTGAGTAGCTGCTTGAAGATGTCCTGGAGATGTAGATTTTAGGTTTGTCAAAAGTATCCGAAAGTCTGATTCTAATCAACACTAAGACTGGAATCAAAATACTCACTTGTTACTCTGATGAGTGTTAGAATAATGGTTTATCAAAACTAGCTTAAACCAAAGTGTTTAATTAGAAATCAAATACATAGAAATCTAACATATAAGAGAACATTTTTTAGTCTGATTCCGGCCTATTTTCCTCACACGTGGTTCCTGGTTAAATAAAGGTCAATTAAATTGAAAAAATTATAAACGTGTCTGCTTAAAATTGGTAAAAATTCAAACTCAAACTGTTTGTTCGCCTTTGACACAACAAATATCTTGAGTGTTTGTGAAGCTGTGACTCTGTAGTTTTAGCTTCGACACTCAGGCTCTGTGAGAACACAATCTCATTTCTAATTGTTTTTAGGTAAATCTAAGGATTGGTAAAGCTGCTGTTTAGACCTGAATGACTCTAGATTTGGCAGATTTGGGGTTTGACCGTTCTTCTGCAAAAGCTGAAGGTCACTGAGGTCAAAATGAGTTTTATACCGAAAATTACCGTAATTTCTGGATTATAAGCCGCTACTTTTTTCACGAGCTTTGAACTATGCAGCTTATACGGCAATGCAGCAAAATGATAGATTCTCATAGACTTACTATTAACAGTGCGGCCCCATATATTTATGTACTTTATCACTTCTCTTACTTAAATCTAGTGGGTGTGACTTATATTCAGGTGCACTCAATAGGGCAGAAATTACAGTACTCAAAATTTAGACAGAGCCAAAGCAAAAGTCACATTCAAATTGGGAGAATTTGGGAGATTTTTTTTATTTGTCAGTTCACAGTAGAAATTGAGTCTGATTCATCTCAGAGGCTGATTTAGACTAAATAGATGGGACAAAATGTGATTTTTATCTTTAACATTTCAAGGAGCTTCAGAGTTTGTTTTTATCAGAGACTGAACAAAAAAGGAATTTAAAAAAAAAAAGTGGGACGGCTCTCGAAATTGACACAATTTTTGGATCAATTTAAGACTGCTTGAATAATCTACAAATAACAGTGTTTGCAGTTAAGGTTGTTTCATTTGTCTCACCTTTTTTCATCATTGTAGCCATTTTTTTTTTCTAAATGAAAGTACCTTTTTGAGACACTGCAGGGTGAAGAATAGTTTTAAAGTAGGACTGCCGGTAATGATGGTTTTGGTAATCGATGAGTTAACACAAAAGAGACTTGAACACAAGATTTTGAGTCAACGCTTGAGGACGTCCTGGAGATCAAACGTATCTGAAAGTCTGATTCTAATCAACACTTAAACTGGAATCAACACTAGAACTCTTTAAATAAAACTAGCTAAAAACCAAAATGTTTACTTTAAAAAAAAGTTTGTGTATTTTTCTAATGAAATGTAGCTTCATAACAGGCAAATACATTTCTACAAAAAACACTAAAACTTCACAATTTCCATGTCATTTCCATTACATCTGGTGCTTTTCCAGTCCTGGTGCTAGTTAAATAATCGATAAGTACTTATTGCAGCCTTACTTAAATGTAAACTTCTTCTATAGTTTGTGCATGAAAGTAAAAAATCTATATATGACAAATGTTTCAGCATGTGTTCATATAGGTCTGTTTGTGTTTATGTTGTCGATCTAAACTCATCCAGTAAATCTGAATCATTTTACTTTTACACAGAAAACCACCTCATGGAGATGGAGACACGTTTGGGTTTCATTTTTCCTTATTTCTCGTCCTGGTCCAGCAGCGGCAGAAGCACCCTTAGGCGTCCCTGTGCGCGGCCCGCCAAAAAAACACAACCGCCCTGGGACATAAGCAGACAAATGTCACTGGGACAGAAGAGAGAGAGAGAGAGAGAGGAAGGAACAGAGGAGAGAGAGAAAGCAGAGGAGGGAGAGGGAAGAGAAAGAGGAGAGAGAGAGAGAGGGAGAAGAGAGAGAGAGAACAGAGGAGAGAGGGAGGGAACAGAGAGAGAAGAGAGAAGAAGAGGAGAGAGAGAGGAGAGAGAGAGATGGAGAGAGAGAGGAGAGAGAAGAGAGAGGAGAGAAGAGAGAGGAAGAGGGGAGAGAGAGAAAAGAGGAAGAGAACAGGAGAGAGAGGAGGGAACAGAGAGAGAGAGGGAGAGAGAGAGAGAGAGAAAGAGAGGAGAGAGGGAAGAGAGTGAAGGAGAGAGAGGAGAGAGAAGAGGAAAAGAGAGGGAAGAGAGAGAGAAAGAGAGAAAAGAGAGAAGGAAAAGAGGGAGAGAGAGAGGAGGAGAGAGAGAACAGAGGAAAGAGAGGGAGAGAGAAAGAAAGAGAGAAGGGGAGAGAGAGAACAGAGGAGAGAGGAAAGAAAGAGAGAGAACGAAGAAGAGGGAAGAAGAGAGAGAGGAAGAGAGGAGAGAGGAGGGACAGAGAGAGAAGAAAGAAAGCAGAGGAGAGAAGAGAGAGTGAGTGAGAACAGAGAGAGAGAGGGGGGAGAGAGAGGACAGAGGAGAGAAGAACAGATGAGAGAGAGAACAGATTAGAGAGAGAGAGAGAAGAAAGAAGCGAGAGAGAGGGAGAAAACAAGAGGAGAGAGAGAGCAGAGAAGAGAGAGAGAGAGAAAGAAAGCGCACACAGAGAGAGAGATAGAGGAGAGGGAGAGTGAGGAGAGAGAGCGGGAGAGAGAGAAAAGAAAAGAGAGCGAGAAGAGAGAGGGGAGAACAGAGGAGAGAGAGAGAGGAGACACACACAGAGAGAGAGAGAGAGTGGAGCAGAAGTTCCAGCTCTATAAACCAAACTCCTGCTTTAATTTGCTGGTTTCATTCGATGTTAAACACTCCTGTGTTTTCAGTTTCATTTAATCTCACAAACATTGCAGATTTTAAAGTCCAGGGTTTGTTTGAATGCCAGATCCTTGTGATCCACTTTGTTAGAAGTGTCATTCCATTCATTTTGTTTGATAGTGCTGTTGCTACTCTGGAATGTTTTTTTTCTAACCTCACTCTAATCCCAATTTAGCCAATTAATAGCGTTGCTGGTATTCATGGTTGGTCTTAGAGAATGGGCTTCCTTTCTTTGTTTTCGTGAGACGTTATTGTACCAAAGTTTGGGTACAATTTTACAACTAAGTTAGGACAAAACTGAGGGCCAGATTTATCAAGGCATTTGCAACATGTGCAAAAAAGGTTAGGGGGAGCAAACACCTTGGCAGAGAATGACATTTTTCTCTTCTCACACACTCAAACTCAAAATTTGGGAAGTGGTCATATTGTTTGTTTAGTATTTGTAATGTGCATCTTCCATATTAAGTTTGAGTAAAATGTCCAAAATAACGACATGCTTGTTTTATTTTATGCACGCGCAATTTAAGCACTGGCTTGATAAATAGGCCTGAGTGTTTGGAAAGTACACAAGGATGTGATTAGACAAGCTCAACAGAAAAACTAGCGGATCAGTTTGACTTGTTTCAAGTTGGAATCCACCAGGCTGTGTTTTGTCACCAGTTCTGTTTGTTTTGCTCAACATCTCTGATCAGGTGAGGTTTTAAGGACACAGATCTCATCTCTCCTGTTTTTAGATGAATTTAGTCTGTTGATTCATCAGAGCAGGACGTCAGCTCACCTTCACATTCCACAAGCTCAGATACAGCAGAAGAAAAGATTATGATATGATTGATGAATGCGAGGCAGGGGCGTCGGCATGGGGGGGTAAATGGTACTACGTTTCCACCCGGGGCCCAGGCTGGGAAAGGGGCCCATCGGTATACTGGGGCGCCCCTTTTTAAAAGTTAAGCTAGTACTTTAATTGCTCATAAATCATTTTAGTTATTGATATAAGAGCATAAGTGAAGAGGTTTTATGACCCAGACACAGCAATAACTACTCAAAAATGATACTAGAAATGCAAGAAAAGCTTTTTATTAGTGTAGGCTATTTATTTCTTTTTATTTGTTTATTTTAATCATTAAAACCGAGCTAAAATTGGAACAAATGTATGTTCTGAGGCAACATTTCTTTCGTGTCATTTTGGGCAAGATTTCACTGGACTGTCGCGATTTAAACAAGCTACATAACAAATGTCCTATGTAAATAAATAACATTAATGTTTATGTATTAGGGCCCATCAACAAAGTTTGTACCTGGGGCCCAGATTTGGTGCTACGCCCCTGTGCAGAGGAGTGTCTTGTGAGCCACATCTGCCGAGGACTCTGCACTTTGAAGCAGCTTAACCTTTCAGTCCCACAGAGAGCAGCCTAACCTAACCCCTCCTCTCTCCCTCTCACACCCACAGTCTGCAGCAGGTCTCCAGGGTGTGAGCGGCCACAGCGGACGGGACACCACTACAGACAGAGGGGACGCGTTAAAGTTTAGACATTTATGTTGTTGTCAAGAAGAAAATAAAGTGCACAATAGCACCAAAAATAAAAACTTGAAAAAAAATGAATGAATGGAAGTAAAAATGTTTGAGCCAATCCGATGATCTTGTTTAATATATTTTTTTAGTCAACAACAGTCTTTCATTAACTGTTTAGGACCAAAACCAAAGTTTTTATAGATTTTTAGACATAAAAAAAAGTTAAATTCCAAATCATTTGGATCAGAAAAAGACTTTCAACTTCAGGTCATTTTATTTTAAGTGCAAAATCTTTTTTTAATAAAGTAACATGTTTTTCCCCAGGTTAACAACTTGGTTTTTATTCAGCTTTACAAAAACAAAGTAAAAATGTATTGAAGTAATAATTAATAAATATGACTCAGACATTTAATAAAATAATATAATCTATATCAATATTCTGCCTGAAAGCTTTGCTTTTGATCCAAACTCAATAATTGGCGATTGGACTGAATCTGAATCTCTTGTTGTTGTTTTTTATTAATTGTCCTGCCCCACCAGCAGAACACAACAATTATCCACAATTTATTTTTGAATCTAAAACAATTTAGATTTTTCCAAAGCTTTTTTCAAAACCCATAGATTTCCATAACTTTTCCAGGGCCTGGAAATTAGAATAGAATTTTCCAAGACTTTTCAAGGTTTTCCATGACTGTACGAACCCTGCTATAAAACAGAATAATAAGTCTGTGACGTCTTGTCTTTTGCTAGGCGACTTGTGATGACATCATTTATGAACAGGAAGTAAATGTTCAGTCCTCAAAGTATTTTTACCATCAATAATGTAAATGGTCATTATTGATGGTAAAATAATGACCATTTACATGGTCAGTTTGGTCACTGATTTCTGTTAGTGACCAAACCAAATGTGTGTGTTTACCACATTAAACTACATTAACACACTGATCACCTGTAGTAAATATGACTGCAGAACACGACCAGTGTTGGGTAAGTTACTCTAAAACTGTAATACATTACATATTGCGGAACGGTGGCTGAGCGGTTAGCGCTCTTGCTCACAGCAAGAAGGTCGCGGGTCGATTCCCGCACGGGCCGGGCCTTTCTGTGTGGAGTTTTGCATGTTTCTCCCCGTGTCTGGGTGGGTTTCCTCCGGGCACTCCGGTTTCCCCCACAACCAATAACATGCATGTTAGGGTAATATCCTCCAGCTACGGTAGTCCTGACCAAGCCTAGCACAACATCTGGAGATGGGTCCCCGAGCGCTGCACTGCGGCGATCACTGCTCCTGAGGAGATGCCCCAGAGGCCATTGAAGGATGGGTCAATGCAGAGGACAAATTTCCCTACGGGGACAATAAAGTATACCTTAACCTTATATTACTAGTTGCAGGGGGAAAATGTAATACATTGTATTACAATATTACAGTCTCAAAAATGTAACTGAGTTACACTACTTTCAGTTACTTTGAGTTACTTTGAGTAATCACACATTTGTTAAGACATTGTACAACACTAAGTTTGTTACATTTACACTTGTTTACTGGTTAATTTATGGAAATGTGACGTCACAACACGTTTTCCTCATAATATCTGATTTACCTTTAAGCAACAGACAGTATTTTAGTGTTTTGGTCCTGAAGTGTCATTTTCAATAGATTATAAAAGCAATTAATTTATATAAAAGTAACTTGAGTTACTCAGATTGTAACTGTAATATATTATCAACATTTTTTTAAGTAATGAGTTACACTACTTAGTTACTGAAAAGTGGAATATATTACAGTAACTAGTTACAAAAGAACTAGTTACTCCCAACACTGACACGACCTATCAAAGGTTTCATCTGCAATACAATCTTCAGTTTTTCACTTATTTAATCTCACAACTTTAAAGCTCTCCCCCAAAGAGTCATATAGTGACTAATGTAAAGAAGCACTTTTTCACTTGTGTAAAAAAATAACTATCTACATCTGTAATCTTTGGATATTTGTGCAAAAATCTCTCAATGAAAATACTAGTTAGTTTGAAAAATGTTCCAATGAGAGCAGCAGCTTCTTCTTTTTTGTCTTCTTCTTCTTTGTCTTCTTCTTCATCTTCTTCTTTTTCTTCTTCGTCTTCTTCATCTTCCTCCTTTGTCCTCTCTTCGTCTTCTTCTTCCTCTTCTTCTTCTTCTTCATCTTCCTCTTCGTCTTCTTTTCCTCTTCTTCGTCTTCTTCTTCTCTTCTTCTTCTTCATCTTCCTCCTTCGTCTTCTTCATCTTCCTCCTTCGTCTTCTTCTTCCTCTTCTTCTTCTTCTTCTTCTTCGTCTTCTTCCTCTTCTTCTTCATCTTCCTCCTTCGTCTTCTTCTTGTATTCATCATCATCTTCTTTGTCTTCTTCTTCCTTGTCTTCTTCTTCGTCTTCTTCTTTGTCTTCTTCTCGTCTTCTTCTTTGTCTTCTTCTTCGTCTTCTTCTTCCTTCGTCTTCTTCTTCATCTTCCTCCTTCGTCTTCTTCTTCCTCTTCGTCTTCTTCGTCTTCATCTTCCTCCTTCGTCTTCTTCTTTGTATTCATCATCATCTTCTTCGTCTTCTTCTTCTTTGTCTTCTTCTTCTTTGTCTTCTTCTTCGTCTTCTTCATATTCATCATCATCTTCTTCGTCTTCTTTTTCTTCTTCCTCTTCTTCTTCGTCTTCATCTTCCTCCTTCGTCTTTTTCTTCTTCGTCTTTCTTCTTCGTCTTCTTCGTATTGATCATCATCTTCTTTGTCTTCTTCTGCTTCTTCTTCGTATTCATCATCATCTTCTTGTCTTCTTCTTCATCTTCCTCCTTCGTCTTCGTCATCATCTTCTTCTTCAATTTCACACAATTATCCAAACTTTAAATGAGATTATGACCTCTGACCTGACAAATAAAAAGAACATCTTAAACTAGAATTTCATCCTTTAAAACATTTCTCGTCTGGAACAAACTCTTCGAATTCTTGGAAAGTCTGTAATGCATAAAGTCAAACAAACAAATGGACTCATAATGAAAAAAAAAGGACTTTCAGACATTTATAAAAAAAAAAAAAAAGCAAAAGGAGGACACAATCATCAGAAGAAGAAAAACATATTAGATGCTTTTTGTTTTGAGTTCAAGTCTGTGGGAAAAGAAATTTTAGATCGTAGTCATACTAACATGTCTCTCTTGTTAAAAGTCTTTGCAAGTCTGTGTGATGATGGTCACAGGTGTATTTTGTGTCTACGGCGACTGCAACCTTCCTCCATCTCTCCTTCTCTTCACATTCCAGACCTGAATTTCTCTCCTGCTAAACTCTTTGATTCATTCATCCATTTATTTATTTATTTTTTGTTTAAACATGTTTAAACAATTAACAGACATTGCATGACCAAAAAAAAAAAGGAATAAAAAGGGAATAGGCTGAAGCATGGCTTATAAGTTGCCTATCCTACTACCTCCATACCAGTATGCTGAGACAGCTAAATGTTTTAAAAGAATAACCGGTTACATACAATTTGACAAAAGATTTTTTTTTTTTTTACATAAGTTTGTAGTCTCAATACAGTTATATTTAAGACCTGTTTTAAATGTTAACAAAGAGTACTTCATTTCACTTAGTTCGTTCCATAATTTGACACCAAAAACTGAAACACATCTGGCTTTAACATTTGTTCTCACTTTGACACGTTCAAAATGAAACAACCCACGTAAATTGTATTCGTTTCTTTAGCAGTGTGAAATGTTAGTGTTTTTTGCTGCCTTATTTCAATTTAAAGTTAGGCCATAATTGAAAAAATAAATCATGTTAGTTGGTTAGTTTAATTACACAAGAGTTAAACTTGAAATGTACAAAAATGTACTTTATCCATGATGTTATCGAACACCTTTGTTCACAATTTAAACTTCATTTCAAAGTAATCATTGCCATGATTATTGTATTTATTCAAGTTTCCGTGAAAATTGTAAGATCTTCCAAATGATGGTGATTGTTGTATTTCTAAAGCACATTTTCACAGACACATGACTCTTTTGTACAGGTGAGTAAACCAGCAGAAGTTTCACATTGAAAGCCTTAAATATAGGAGAGTTTGCTTTTTTTCATTCCTCATTTTTAATGTGAGACGCTGCAGTTTAACCAAAACATCCTACATTTAAACCCATGGTGTATTTCACTCACATAAAAAGACAAAAAAATGCATGGACCGTTTGTCCTCATGTCATTTTGTCTTTAAACCAATCAAACTTCACATACTGTATTTGGGTCATTCAAGTCTGTCTTTATTTATTTGTGTTGATAATCAAACAAACACGCAGACGCAACAATGGCCTTTGTGATGAGAATAGGCCCATAAAAATAGATTTAACAGGACAAGATAAAGAATCCAGAAAATAAAGGCTTGGAACAATATTTAAGTGGTCAGATGTGTTGGTTTTTAATCGTTAATTTGAGTTGTGTGAGACATTTAAAACAGATTTAGACGTGATTCTCTGTGTCCATGGCATAAATGAGTCTATATTTAGTTAACGAGCGTTCAACGTGCTCGTGGTAGTTGATGATCTCTGCTGTGAGCCATGGGTCCAAGTGTTTGTCTGTTATTATCTTGTTTTTGAAGCATTTGGACTGAACCAACAAAAAGAACTGCCCGGTGAAGTGTGTCGTTATGGCCCGTTTGGAAAAGCGACACGAACACGCTCATTTGCTGACATTTGTCTCCCTCTTGTGGCGAATGTGAGTAACTACATTTTTAAATCTGTGGTCTGTCAAGCTTTGGTTTTTATTACCAAAATATCTGAAAATGACATTAATGTTACTCTTAATATATATAGTCATTTCAAGTTGGAAAAGCACTAAAGCAGGGTTAAAAAGTACTGTATAGAGAAGACCGGGGCATGTTGTCACACTTTTTAGATTCAGGCCCATATCTTTGGATCTGTATGTCAGACACTTATAAAAATAAACCAAATGAAAGAGACATGTCTGGGCTTCAAAATGTCTGTTCATGTCATGTTTGTAGGAAACTCCAGTAAAGACAAACAGTTTAATAGACACTGTGACCTCGGTACAACTGAACCCTAACTCAGCATGTCACTGTATTAGAACATTACATTTGAATTATTTATAATGATATATTCTGATTTTGAGTAAAATGAAAATCTGAAGCATCACATTGTAACATTTATGATCAGAGAACATCTAAAATATGAATGATTGTCTTTGATAAACTGATGACAACATTTGATTTTTTTCTTTAGTGAAACAATAAAAACATCAATTTATTCACTTTTATTACACTGAAACATGAATAGAAATTGTGCCACAAATGTTATTTATTGAATAAATGTAGCACAATAACATGTCTAATAGTTTTAAATGATAAAAACTGCTATATTATCTAATAACATTTGTTGCACTCATGAAATATATCTAAAACCTGAGAATTCTGTAACTTAAATAAACAATAATAAATTAAATATAGTATATATGTATATATAGCTACAATAACCTCTATCAAATCTTACAAAATTAAAATGACAAATTATTGAATTATTATTACAATTTTAAACTTTACAAAACTAAATTCTTCAATCAATTGACTTATTTAACAAAATAATTCACTAAATGTATCATAAATACCCCTAAAATGTACTTTTATTACAGGTGAGTTTGTGACAACAGCCCCAAACTGCTAAATGTGCTAAAACTAGCTCCAGACAAGAGAGACAGTAAATATAATTTGAGTTAGATTTCAAAACTGAATTATTATTTTTTTACTTGAACATATAAAAAAAGGTTACAGCCACGATGGGCAAACGCTGTCAGTGCATTTTCAGTACCCTCTGACGTCACAGTGTATTGACGAGGCAGACGAACCGCCCAGATGACTTGTCTAAACTCCTCCCTCTGACATCGCTGCTGCAGAGTTTGAAAGCGATCACTCGCTGCATGTCATCATCAGCAGACAGTTAGCTCAGCTTGATGAGCGAGTGGTGCGATGTGCAGCGCCTGTACAACGATGCGCAGGTTCGAAACTCGTGCCAGTGACAAGTTTATCATTTTCGTTTTTCATTTTCATTTGTAGAAAATACTCACATCATACGATCATGTGCTTATGTAGACTAAAGCAAAGATTAAATACATAATGTGTTTTGTAAAGTAAATATAAAAGGAATCTTGCACGTCAAGGAAGCTGTAGTGCTGCAGATACAGCTTCCTCATCTGTAAATCTCACGTCAAGACCTGGACCGCTCCAATACAAAACTCACATTTACCAAGCTCACTGTTCATATTTGGTGCTGTCAATCAAAGTCTGTTCACACCCACCTGGGCGTCTCTCAAAAGGCCTCCGGGCATCTCCCACTTTTGCGAGTCTGTTTGAGGTTCAGTTGTGGGCGGAGTTAGTCTCTGAACGTGTGTTTAGCCGAAACTTTAAGTATAACATTGCTTTGACTAAGATGTTCTGGACAAACATGTGATGAAGACATGGCTGTCATTTTATATGTTTAAAAACAAGTTTTGTGGCCTGTCTTTGAGAGAGTTTTACAACAACAAACACTAATGCTAACAGAGAAAACATCCCTCCAAACATGGCCACCCTCCTCTGGGGCAAATGTGTCACAACTTTGGCCTTTTTATTGATTCATTTTGGATGGATTTATTTTTGTCCAAAAATTAATCAGAGCTTTCTTTTTTTTTACAGAAACATTATGACTTAAGTTAAAAAAAAAAAAAAAAAAAGTAAAGTAAAGCTCAATGCAGATAGTAAAATGTTGTATTAGATGTGTGTTTTAATATATTAAGATTACAAAGTTAAGATGGTGTAAATGTGGACAACCATCAGTCTGTTAAATGTATTACCTTGGGCAAAGAAAAAAATAAATATGAATCATTGTAATGTCATGTATTACACTTGCCTCATGTTGTGTGGAAGTTGTAACACTTGACTTTCTTGTCTTGAAATGAAACAGATTTAAAATGACTGAATCCAAAGCTGTTCACGTGTCAAGCCAAGATCTGCAGCTTTCATTCCATGTAGATTTAAGCAGGACTTTAACTAAGATTAGGTTGATATTTGAAATTTGGCAAAAAGTGTAACAATTGTCCCTGGTCGCCGGTAAAAAAAAAAATAAAAAAAGATAAAATATTACAAAAGTGTAGTATAATATCTTGAAATCATCCCGACTCCACTTTGGGAACCACTGGCTTAGGGATGCTTGGTGCTGATCAGAGGTTGATTGATAAAATTGAATAAAATAATAACAATGTATAATTTTAAACAATATTACAAACTAACAAAATAAACATATAAGTACATGTTAATAAATAAAACAAGCAATGAAAAGAAAAAAAAAAACACATTATAAATTATATAGCAAATTTAAGTTAAGCGAGTAGTTGACTTAAATGACACAAAAGTATAGCTTGTATCTTTAGGCTAATACGCTAAAAATACAATAAACAATGATGTAAAGACCTCATTGACAATTAAGTCAATGATAGTAGTAGTAGCAGTAGTAGTAGTAGTAGTTGTAAGGGATTGTGTACAGTAGTAGTAGGCTAGTAGTAGTAACAGGACTGTATCCTAAGTCGGCCACCGTCTAGATCCTGAGTCGGCCACGCCCACATACTTGCATTGTTTGCTCTTAAATCAGACAAACGCATAACGTTTTGGTAAACAAAATCTTAATATGTACATGCAAATTCAGGCAAAAATTGTATTTTTCTATACATGTTTCATTGAATAATCATCTTGTAAACATAAATTTTGCGCCGAAAGGGCTTAGCCGACACTCAGCGGTAAAGATTTTAGATTTGTCCTTTGTTTTTTCGGATATAACAAACGGTATAACTTAACCACATTTGTTCTAAATTATGATATTGTTGTTTCTAAATAGATTTTGGGCAAAATATGTTGATTGCTTTGTAGATAAATGGTTATATATTCAGCAGTTTTCGCAACAAAACTTTGTGTGTGTTTCCTCATCGAAAATTAAAGTGAGACGTGTATTTGCACAAATTAAGCAATTAAAAAGCCTGAATAAACCAACATTAAACATATGCACTATTCTAAAGGACAAATGTTTCCGTACTACTCACTGAGCGGAGTCTTGTTTTAGAAGTTTGTATGAGATATTTCATCATTGATTTACTATGAGGTTACACAACGTAGCATAATGCCCACAGCGCCCTCTTGTGACAAAGGAGAGAACAGGCAAATCAGAAAACCGAGCTTTCTTTTGTTGGTGGTGTTTTTTGTTGCAAATACAAAGATAAATGGGTCTAGTCACTAATACTATTAGTTATAGTAATAAAATAATAATAATAGTAGTGTTATTGTTGTTAACATTTCTTTTTTTTAACCCAACCAGATATACAACTGCGACGAGTCTGGGTTTCAGCTGGACAGCCTCAGGAGAAAAGTTGTCGTCGCCCGGGGGACTAAACATGCCTACAGGCAGGCTCCAGGAACCAGAGACCATATCACAGTCCTTGCAAGTTTTAATGCGGCTGGGGAGGATATCCCTCATTTATTATTTACAAGGGGGGATATCCAGAGGGCCCCTGCAATAAGCAAGGGGTCCCTGATGCACTCTATGGCAAGTCACCGGCAGGGTGCATCGATGGAGAACTGTTCAACAAGTGGTTTGCTGGACACTTTCTGAAACATGCCACCAAGGAGCACCTGCTGCTGCTCGTGATGGACGGCCATCATTCACACCTAGGACCAGAGCTAGTCCAGACGGCACAGAGGGAGGGGTCATCCTTCTGTGCTTGCCACTGCACATCTCTCATATTCTGCAGCCTCTGGATGTGAGTTTTTTTGGACCCTTGAAAGCAGATTTGCTGGTATTGCGAGCAATCTGTCGGCTGTTAGCCTCTCTTTTTTGTTTTCCAAAAAAAGTTTTCAAGGATCTTTAAAAGCTTATACCACAGGTTAAAGAATTGTGGTAGCTGGGTTCAGGAGGTGTGGTCTCTTCCCTCTAGACCCAAACGCCATTGACTGGGCCCGGGTCATGCCGTCTGGACCTGATCATCGTGGCGCTCCGGCACGACCTCCATCGCCGCCTCCTCCTCCATCGCCGCCTCCTCCTCCATCGCCGCCGCCTCCTCCTCCATCGCCGCCTCCTCCTCCATCGCCTCCTCCTCCATCGCCACCTCCTCCTCAATCACCGCCTCCTCCATCTCCGCCTCCACGTGAACCTCCACAGGCCCAACAGGACTTTCTCAGCCACCCCCTTGTGACATCAGGGCTGATTCCAGCGGACCTGGCCGACCTCCTGGCTGAGGTGAAATTCGCCCGTTCCCAGGGTAAAGCCAGGAGGAATACCAACAAGGCCAGGATCCTGACTTCTGCAGAGATGGTCACGTCGATTGAGGAGGCTGAAGATCGAGCGGCGAGGAGGGAGGCACAAGCTTTGGCACAAAGAAGACCGGGAGCAGCAGCTTGCAGCTACCTGTGCCCTGCCTGGTGGCTCCCAACCCAGCCGCACAACAGTGTCCCCAGCTCCGTAATACCATCACCGGTCCCTCAGCCTCAGCAACCAGCCCCCTCACCTCCCACGGTCCGCGCTGCCTGCCTCCAGCCACTCATCCGCCTGCCTGCCTGCACATCTGAAAAAGGAGAATGCAGGTACATTTAATTTGTATTTATTTGATCGTTAATGCAATAACAACTGCTTTCTACTGAGTAAATCTTACCTGTATGTTGTGTGTTTTTTTTTTGTGTCATTATTAAAATAGAACCATCAACATCAAATGGCCTCCGGAGAGGAAAAAAAAGACATTATCAACCTTTGAAAATAATACAAAGTAACTATTATTTACAATCATAAAATTAATATTTGTACATTACCATATAGCATGTAAGTAGTTAATTGCAGATCTCGAATCTACTTCCACCCCCCTCTTACTGTCCACTGGAACGTCACCCGCTGGTAAGTTTCCAGTGTTTCCTCAATAATTCTTTTATCACTCACAACCCTGCTCATCAAAGTATTTTTTTTATTTGCCTTGAGAACTTTAATTACATGTTACAAATGTCCTAAATGATTATTTTAAGACGTTTTACAGCAGTTAACTTCC
The DNA here is from genome assembly GCA_038363315.1 of Mugilogobius chulae. NCBI lineage: Eukaryota > Metazoa > Chordata > Actinopteri > Gobiiformes > Gobiidae > Mugilogobius > Mugilogobius chulae. Next base: position 14,477,361 of record CM076410.1, read on the forward strand.
TTAATAGGCATTAAAAGTCACCAATTACAAAGAATCATTGTAAATCTGCAATGTGTAGGCTTGTATTTTTTTAAATGGCGATGACGCAAACCAAGCAGCCTTGCTTATTAAATAAACTTAGAGAAACACTGTAGTCAGATAAATATTAAGTTTTTATAATCCTCAGGTTGTTTCTGTTCTATTAGCTAATGTTTTACTACAGCATTTTCAGGAAACATCTCGGTCCGAAAAGAAATATTTCTGAATATGCTTTAGATCTCTTTCATTTTGATCGAGGATGGTTATAAACTGTCTTACACTCTAATGAAATGGACCAGTTATTTATAAAATTGTAAAATCTTAAAAGAGTTGTTACAAGCAATACTTTTTTTTTGGCAAATGCAGCTGAGATTTCTATATTGGTTATGTATATGTTTTGTTTTTTTTGAAGGTCAACCCGCCAAAGAAAAAAGAAAAATCCAAAAGAGTGGCGGTGTGGCCCAGATCCACCAGGCTGCTCTGAGACAGTGTCATGGGTCCAGGTTTCATTGCACATGTGTTGGCTGGAAAGGGGAGCTGGAGAGGTTTTTTTTTTGTTTCTGGTGCACTGACTTTTAGTTCTTTTTTTTTTTTTTTTTTAAAAACATGTTGTTGCTGTTTAGTCCATTATATTTCTTAGTTTCTATTTCTCTCTTTATTTACAGCTATACATCTATATATAAAAATATATCTACTTTATTACTTTATATTTTAAATTTTGTTGTTGTTGTTATTTTAATCCATATATTTTCTTAGTTTCTACTTCATTCTTTTATTACAGACATAAATATAAATATACACAGATAAGTAAATATATTTGAATTATTTTTTATTATCATTATTATTCTATACTTACTTTTGTTTATATTCATTTTAATTTGTGTTCATTTATGACAAATATGTGTGTGTGTGTGTGTTGTGATACATACAGAATAAATACAGAATGAAATGTGATCACATTTCCTGTCTTGTTTGTTTTTTGCCTTTCTTGTGAATTTTGTAATAGTTACCATTTTGTTAATAAAAAGGTACGTCCTTTAATTTCTAATAATTACTGTTATCAATAATAATATGCATCAATTAATTGATTTATTTTTAAATAGTTTAATAAAACCAATGATATGCACGTTGAAAAAAAAAAAACTGACATGATGTGTCCACTAGATGGTGCTGTAGGCGTGATGTAAAAGCATACAATGAACTGTCAAAAGCATTGAATATCGGAAATAAAGCGCTAAATGTGAGTACTGGACCACATTTAAAAATATAATAAGTTGTTAATGACTTGTAGAGTAGAAATAAAATAAAACCAAGTAGTTACGCTAAAGGCAGCCATTAAGTTGATAAACTCCTGAAAAGTTTAAAAAAGTGAGACTGGCCCTACTTATAATTCCGGTTAGCTAAAACTTCGAGTTGCGAGCTTTTGGACAACATTACCAAAATACCTACAAAAAAGAATTGCAACCGATATACCGTTAGAAAGCTAAGTAATCACACTTTTATTTTTTATGTATTGTGTAATTGAAAGGTTTAATTTAGCGTTGTCGTGACCCGTTGAAGCCAAAAAACAGTAGAATTATTAGCCGAAGGTGGCCGACTTAGGATACACATACGCTAGGCCCAGGGGTGTCGGACTGGGAGGTAAATGGTACTAGTTTCCCCGGGGCCCAGAGCAGAAAGGGCCCCTAAAAGCAGGTTATTTTTGCTTGTGATTGTTCTTCTAAATGTAATTATTTGTGATATCAGAGAGCTCCATTACTCCATCCAACGTAGAAAATTTTATTTTGCCCCCCAAACATGGAAAATGTATCGTCATTGTTACCCCAGAGTGTTAAAGTGACACCAGCTGCTTATGCAGATGACACATTAATAACTGTCTCTACGACACATCCAGCTTTAGCAGTCGCTGGCCTGAACTGTGCATTAGCTACTGCTAGTACCTGGGCTAATACCTGGGGAATGAAATTTAACGCCGCTAAGACTGTGTGTTTATGTTTTGCCAAGCAATCCGTCAGCAAATTAATAGACAAACAAGTTATATTTGAGCGGCATAATATACCCTTCTCAAGCGAGGCCAAACATCTGGGAGTGATATTCACAAGTGACTTGAAACTCAAGCGTCATGTCGAGAACTGTGCAAAGAAAGTAGAAGAGAATTTGTCCTGAGACTGCTCAAGGCAAAGTTGCCGCCAAGAAGCGACGGTCTATTACTGCAAATTTACAAGGCTTACATTAGATCACGCTTGGAGTACTGCTCGGTGTTGTTCTGTGGAGCAGGAAAGACTCTAGTGAACTGTCTTGAGAGCCTTCAGCGGCGCTGCATGAGGATTATTCTTCACATGCCATATCGCACACGGATAGAGCAGGAACATTATGCAATGCTTGGTCTAACAACTCTGCAAGCGCGACGTAATTTCGCTCTGTCCTGTTTCGCTTTTAAGATGTGTCGTGGGCTCTCACCAGCTGCCCTGGACCAATATCGGCCCACAGTGAAAGTGCTGCCCTACAGCGTTCGTCGAGCCGGTTATGTGCTGCCTGACGGGTCCCTGCCCAGTTCGGCGTTGCTGCAGAGATCAAGCCTTACTTTGGCCACAAAAATACTTAATTTGTTGGACCCAGATTGCGTGACCCAGCACAGAACAATGGATGCCTTCAAGGAATACCTTGTGGGAAAGCTCGGGGATGAACGTTTTGTGAGTTTCCCCTTTGGCTTGTGGAGGCAGTGAGGGGCGGGATGAGGGGGGTGACGGGGGTTGTGCCATCCAACGGTCAGAAGACCATGGAATTTTAATTTTGGTTTTATATTTGTTATATACATTTTTAAAAACCTCTTTTTCTATGTATTAATAAAGAATTAAGAACCCACAAACAATTGCTAAATAAGGAGGAATATTAAGTGGCTAAATTATTAACAAATCTAACAGCTAGAGATTATAAGAGTATAAGCACGAGTTTGCAGATTTCAGTGAACAAACAGCCAGCATTTGACACTAAAGGATCAGTTCGATAAATATGCATATAGCTATACAAGGTTTTGCATTGAATATTGTAAATAAATCCCAACTTCTTAATCCAGTAACATTAGAATATGTCAAAAATGTGACTGGGACTTTTGAAAGTGTATTTTGGCATAATTTAGACAAGTTTATGCTTAAAGCAAGCCAGCTAAAATGTTATTCTTGTTAACTTTATTCTCGTGGGTGAATGTTTTGACACAAAAACACAAAAATGTCTTGTTTTGTCATCAATTATGAAGCCTGTAAAGAAATAAAACCCAAATGAATATAAAAATAATAAGAGCAGACTAAATTATTGAAACACAAAATTATGCTATGGGGCCTATCAACAAAGTTTGTACCTGGGCCCCCAAATTTGGTGCTACGCCCCATAGCTCCTAGCTCCTTAAGCCAAAACTGGATGCACGTGACACACGCCATATTAAGAGCTGTCCGGATTGTCAGTTCAGTTAGGAAGGAATTAGGAGAAGGAGCCTGTATGCTTCCTATCATAGCTCCTTTAGCATAGGAACCAGAAGCTTCCTAACGGCGGTAAGGAGCTATGAGACATCCCACAATGCACTGCACAGATCGCTCCAAAAATGAAGGAATATTTATGACAATATATGATCTGTGAATGATGAGTTTGTAATGAATGAAAAGTTTTACTGCCTCAGACTTTAGACACACATTACATAAAACAAACTTTATAAACTTGGAAAATATAAGGTTTTAGTGCCACATTGCCTTCACTAAATGTATTACCGCATCACTTAACACTATTTACGTGTGAAGAAGTGAATCTTACGCCGGGGCACAGGCTCATTTGCATAAAGTCCGCTACAGCGGGGGAGAAGGGAAAAGGAGAGACGCGCTGCTGCTGCTGCAAAGCAATACTGGGATATATTTGTCTTTTCTCACACAGACTGATGATGGTGAGTCTGTTATATTTATTCTGTCCTGTCCTGTGCATATATACCCTTACGAAACAAAAATATATTTCTCAATATATTAAATGACAATATATTTCATGAGAATTCATATATTGTGAAATTTTCATAGCAATATATGATAATATATATTTGTAATAATATATTTTATATGGAAGTAATATATATTTCAGTATATGAAAATACTGCAATTATTGCCACTTTCGTATATTGAATGAATATATACATATACTCTGGAATATATTGCTATGTATATTAAAATATATCTCACATTATATAAGATTATATATTGTTCTATATATAAAATATATCTCACATTATATAAGATATATATTGTTCTATATATTTAAATACATCTTACATTATACAAGATTATATATTGTTCTATATATTAAAATATATTAATATTATAAAAGATAATATATTGTTCTAAATACTCAAATATATAACATAATATACAAGATAATATGTTGTTCTAGTATATTAAAATATTTCATTACATATAGGATTGTATATTGTAAGAAGCATTACAAATATATGACATAATATACTTTATTATATGCAATAATACATTCAAATGTGTCATATATTAAATACATACATAAATATACTTTGCAATTATATATCTTACATGATATGAAATTATAAATGTAAAACTATGACATTTTCCATCCTATATTTCAAAATATTTTGAACAGGGCATCGATTTACAACCATCAAAGGTTCATTTCAAAACCAGCAGCTTAAGGGAACAATACAAAGTGAAGACACACAGTCCAAACTCAAACAGCAGAGCAGACACACAGTTAGCTAAAGTTAAGTCCTTAGCAAATGTCCACAGCTATGTCCTTTCGGCTTGTCCATGTGTCTGGAGGTTCTTCCTGTGTCACAGCAGACTGTCCTGTTGTCTCCATTAGTAACTTTACACTATAAACTTCTGAAAGTAATCAAACAGATCTATCCAAAAAATACATGGGGCACCGGTAGCTTTAGCATTAGCTTGGCGTTAGCGTGTTAGCTTTTAGCGGCCGCTAAAAGCTAATGGACACTTGGCTTGGCTATTTGGACACTTGGCTTTCATCCCAGCGGTCTGTCCAGGCTTCACTCNTACTTCATAGGGTGTCTTTTCTTGGCTTCTAAACATTGGATCTTCCCCTGATGGCCTTGTTTCAGGAGGAATGGGATCATCAGGTATGTATTCTTTAGTCGGTACTTCGATTTCCTCCACAGGTTTCTAGAGACTTCATAGGCCGCATCTCCTTCCTCACTGGATGAAGATGGATCTATGGCATCAAAACTCAGCATAGCAGAGAACTTTTCTAAATCAGGCAAGTGGGCTTCAGTTTCAAGAACGGGCAGTTCAAGATGGGCTGCCAACACAGGCATAAGATCAGTAGCACAGGACACAGACTCAACATCACTGGTTTCATCAGGATCGACGGCTTCCAAATTGGGAAGGGACTGGCTCAACTTGAAGTGGACGCACCTCTGACCGGTCATCCTCACTGCTCCGGACGTCGTTGAGCACATCCGGATATGCAATGCACGGTTCTTCAGGCAGATGGAGTCTGAGTCGCCTTCTATATGGGCGCCAGAATCTACATCTGGGTCGTTCAGTCTGTGGGTCACTTTCAGCTACCCCCTCTGCTCCACAGAATCAACATTCGGAGACCATCTTCTGGAGGGTCTTCGTCGATACAGTGGGGGTCTTCACGCGTGGTCTCTTTTTTTGTCCCATCAGCAGATTTGGGCTGATCTTCAGGTCGAGGACTGCGAGGGAAGGACTGCCGTCGCCAGCGTCTTCTGTTTGGTGCGTACCGACTGAATTTGACTGGTACACCACCAGGACCAGTAACATTGGTGGCTTCTGGGCCCTTTGCTGCCTCTATCACGTCAAACTTTACAACTTCTCCATCTCCCTCCTTTTGAGGCAGATTTTCACCTGGGTTACATAATGACAGAGTTAGACTTCAAAAACTAAATTATTATTTTTTTACTTGAACATATAAAAAAGGTTTTTGTCAGATGACTTTGTGATACAGCAGGTCAGGACTTTCCCACAGGATGTAAGATCGCACAAAGAAAAAGCTACAAAACTGCTGTTAAGATTTTGAGCTGCTCCCCCTGGTTTAAAAAAAAAAGAAAGTGTGACAACTTGCCCATGTGACAACTTACCCATGTGACAACTTACCCATTGTGACAACTTACCCAGTGTAACAACTTACCCATGTGACAACTTACCCAGTGTGACAACTTACCCAGTGTGACAACTTACCCAGTGTAACAACTTACCCAGTGTAACAACTTATCCAGTGTAACAACTTACCCAGTGTAACAACTTACCCAGTGTAACAACTTACCCGGTGTGACATCTTACCCAGTGTGACAACTTACCCATGTGACAACTTACCCTGGTGTGACAACTTACCCATGTGACAACTTACCCAGTGTGACAACTTACCCATGTGACAACTTACCCATGTGACAACTTACCCCGGTGTGGACAACTTACGCCGGTGTGACAACTTACCCAGTTGACAACTTACCCAGTGACAACTTACCCTGTGTGACAACTCACGCTGGATTTACACAGACTGCGAGGCGAGTGCGGGTCGGGACACGTGCGGGTTTCTTGCTAGTGCCTGTTACACCAGATGCTGCAACTGCGGTCCGGTTTCGTCCAAAGCCACGTGGAGTCACGTAGATTCCCGCGAGAACGCTCGTATAATGAATGAAAGCCGCACCAGACCGCTGCGGTCTCCGACAAAAATAGACTTCATGCGGATTCTTTCCGCAGAGTCGCGCGACTCTCGCACTCGCAGTCGGACATGTCGGAGCACGGTGTAAATCAACGCATTGGTTTTAAGCACTTTCTAAGTTCTGCGTGACTCGCGCGAGTCACGACTCGCATCCAAGTTGCACTTAGTGTAAATCCACTGTTACCCCATGTGACAACTTACCCAGTGTGGACACTTACCCATGTGACAACTTACCCAATGAGACAACTTACCCGGTGTGACAACTTACCCGGTGTGACAACTTACCCAGTGTGACAACTTACCCATGTGACAACTTACCCAGTGTGACAACTTACCCAGTGAGACAACTTACCCATGTGACAACTTACCCAGTGTGACAACTTACCATGTGACAACTTACCCAGTGTGACAACTTACCCAGTGTGACAACTTACCCATGTGACAACTTACCCAGTGTGACAACTTACCCAGTGTGACAACTTACCCATGTGACAACTTACCCATGTGACAACTTACCGTGACAACTTACCCAGTGAGACAACTTACCCGGTGTGACAACTTACCCGGTGTGACAACTTACCCGGTGTGACAACTTACCCAGTGTGACAACTTACCCAGTATGACAACTTACCCGGTCTCCCCTAGTCTTTAGTATAATATTGCTTTGACTAAGATGTTCTGGACAACATGTGATGAGACATGACTGTCATTTTTCTATATTTAAAAACAGGTTTTGTGGCCTGTCTTTGAGAGAGTTTTACAACAACAAATACTAATGCTAACAGAGAAAACATCCCTCCAAACATGGCCGCCTCCTCTGGGGCAAATGTGTCACAACTGTCGCTTTGGCCTTTTTATGGATTCATTTTGGATGGATTTATTTAGATTTATGCTTTTTGTCCACAAAATTAATCAGAGCTTTCTTTTTTTTTCAGAAACATTATCACTTAAGTTAAAAAAGAAAAGAAAAAAAAAAAAACAGTAAAGCTCAATGCAGACGGTTTGCAGGTGGTTTAAATGTGGACAACCTTCAGTCTGTTAAATGTATTACCTTTGATAAAGAAAAAATAAATATGAATTATGGTAATTTCTTGTGTTACACTTGCCTCATGACGTTGTGTGGAAGTTGTAACACTTGAAATGAAACAGATTTAAAAATGACTGAATCCAAACCTGTTCACATGTCAAGCCAAGATCTGCAGCTTTCATTCATTTCATGTCGATTCAAGCAGGACTTTAACTAAGATTAGTTGATATTTAACTACAATTGTCCCCCATCGCCAGTAAAAAAAAAAAAAAAAAGATAAATTATTACAAAGATGTAGAATTATATTTGAAATCATCCCGACTCCACTTTGGGAACCACTGGCTTAGGGATGCTTGGTGCTGGTCAGAGGTTGGTTGATAAAATTGAATAAAATAATAACACTATGAAGGGGAAAAAAAATTGAAATAGGCATTTCATTTTAAACAATATTATGAACTAACAAAATCAACATATAAGTACATGTTAATAAATAAAACAAACAATGAAAAGAAAAAAAACAACATAAATTATACAGCTAATTTAAGACCATGTACACACGTAGGCGGGTATTTTACAAACGCATATCTGCTGTCCTCCGTTTCATAAAAACTCTTGTGTCCACACATAACTGTTTAAAGAAAATCACATCCACACAAACCCGCATAAATGTGCTCCCAATCATGGCTCTAAACAAGGCCACGTGTATGATGTTTATGCAAATGGTGCAGTTAGTGATGTATAAAAACGTAAAACTCCGGTTATTCACATCCACACTCAAACGCAAAGCTGGAGTTTTGGCCAAATCTTCACTTTGGTCGGAGTTTTAACAAAGCTCCGTTTTATATGAGGGAATCCTACGTTTTAGTGTGGATGACAGGGCGAATCGTAGAAAAAAATGTTCGTTTTATCAGATACCCGGCTATGTGTGGACAAGGCCTAAGTTAAGCGAGTGGTTGACTCAAATGATTTGACAAAAGTATAGCTTGTATCTTTAGGCTAATACTCTAAAAATATAATAAACAATTAGGCCTATGTAAAGACATTATTGACAATCAAATTAACAAGACTAATAGAGCATTTTATAGGTTGGATTCCTTTTCAATTAAGTTTGTAAAAAGTTTGGATTTTGATCTATGGATATTCATGCATATTATAATATTATTATTATTATTAGTAGTAGTAGTTGTTGTAGTAAAGCAATTTCAGTAAATTAGCCTTGCCTTATAGTATTAATGTAGTAGTCGTAGTAGTATTTATTTATGTATTTATTTATTTTTTCTTGTAGTTTTAATAGCCTGATAGTATTTCTATGCGTATTTATTTAATGTACTATTTTTTATTTTATTTTGACGTCTGTAGTTGACGTCAGCGTTACGTTTGTCGCGTCGGACCAAAACAGGAAGTAAGTGTGCGCGGAGGGAGGGAGCTAGCTTTAGCCTTTAGCTCGGAGCTGTCACAATCTGCACCATGGATCTGTCACAATGATCTGATCTGTGTTTACAAACTGCCAGAAGCTCACGTACTGCGTTTACGGTAAGTATAAATCATCTGTAAATGTTCTCTGCAGCTTGTCAAAGGAAATGTTACGTAGATCACGTACAAACAAACCAGCTGCACCGAGCTGAACAGACTGTCAGCTGTTTCTTTTCCAGAGCGCGTAGTTTGGTGTATAAAGCTATAAGAGCAGTAAAAGTAGGACAAACTGTGCTGTGCTGAGACAAAGTGACACATTTAGGCTTAGAAATGAAGAAACGATAAAAATGTCCTCATTTTCAATGTCAATATCTCTTGAAATACAGTTGGATAGTTAGGAAAAGTTAAAACAGATACTTATCAAGTCTAAAACTAGTCATGTAATATAACATAAGTCATCAAAAGAAAGGCTGCAACAAGTTAATCGATTAATCACAACTAATTGATTTTTAAATAATCAACTATGTCATGAGCTGTGAGGAAAAGAAAAGGTTTTGTTTCTCAAACATAATTAGAAAGAATAAATTGCTCCAAAATAACACATGCTTTAGTGTGTTTTTGTTCACTGATCGATTAGAGCTGGGCGATATTGACAAAAATAAATATCTCCATAATTTTTTGACAATCTCGATTACAATATTCAGACATATGCTTCAAACTAAGAATCCAGCAGGTCTTTAAATGTAGTTGAAGTTTAATGATCAGAAAAATTGGGCTTGACTCGAGTTGACTTGAACATTCTTGGTGATTCAAGACAAATTCTAACAATTTATTAGTCGACTAAAAGCAAAACTAGTTTCAGTGTCTCAATGATCTGACCCAAACAAAAAGTAAAATCGGTTAAATGAAATTTTCATGTACAAATTTGAGAATACGAATGTGAGTGTTCAATTGACTAGATATCACCATCTAACTTAATTTCAACAGTCATTTTCTTAATTTGTTGTTTTTTTATTAAACTTTTTAGTTGCCTTTTTGCTACAAACAATATTCTCGATATTTAGTTTTTGCATATCTTCAAGACAACAATCACGATATGTAAAATTCGATATATTGCACAGCTCTATGATCGATGCTCTCAAGCGGCTTCACATCAAACTAATTTGGTTAAAACCCAATTTCAATTTTTATCATTTAACACAATCAAAGAGGTTTATAAGTTATAAATATTTGAACTTCAGAATGAACTTCACCAAAACAACCAAATTAGGTCAAAACAAGATACATCATAATTAGGGATGCACCGATCCGATACCTGGATCGGATATCGGTGCCAATCCAGGACATTTTGCGGGATCGAGTATCGGCTCCATGATATCGGTTCAGCCGATATCGTGCCTGTGCCTTTAATTGGACACAATGAGACTAATTTACAGGCTGGTGTTGATCCATAGCAATTCATAATATTGGGCATTTTATTCAGATTAAGTTGTCAAGTTGTGACTTACACTATAAACAACAGTTACATAACACAATATGACCAAGTTTTTATAAGAAAAAGAAGCCATTTCAGTCCTTTCACTAGTATCAGTTGATATCGGGTATCGGCAGATAGTTAAAACCAAATATCCGGATCGATATTGGAACAGAAAAAGCTGGATCGGTACATCCCTAATCATAATCATGTTTACTACGTTTTACTCAAAATGTAGTCAAACCTTTGATATGCACTTTAAATGTCACAGGTCTATCACAATCTAAACAACTCATTTATTCATCGAAGCAAAGAACAGTATATAATCAATTACCATAATATTTATTTAAAAATATTATAAATATTATATATAAAATATATTTGCTAGTTGCACCCTTAAAAGGCACATATTATGCTAAATCGACTTTTTTGAAGTTTTATTCCTATTCTAAAATTGGCTCCTCATCAAAAGCACTGCTGAAGGGTTTTTTCAAAACAACATTCTGAATGTCCCTGATCTGTGATGTCATAGATAGATAGTTTTTAGGTCCATCAATCATCCAGACTCGTTTGAGCATTTCTGCAGCTGGAGGATCATTTGATAGTTACCCTGTGACATTTCCTTTTCAGTCAGTACCTAGAGCTCTTACTCAATTTGTGATGTGGGAAACATATCATGTTTGCTTTACTACACGTTTTTTCATTGGTTCTGGTGCCTGAGATTACAAAGTGGGGTTTCAGGAGCATGTTTGAAGGAAGAAAACTACACAAACAATGCATCCTATTTGTCCTTTAAACATACCTCTCCTGGGCAAATGTTGAACTATAAACCACATGATAACAAGAAGTATAAAAATCAACCCACTTCATTTTATTAACAAGAAATATTCTGTGAACTTCTGCATTAGCATTGTCCAAATTGTCAAAAATACACTGATTCAAAATACAAATTGGATATTTAAGAACAAGAATCAATACAGAAAAATGAAACAAACTGTGAAATCCTGAACATTTTTACAATACAATCTTGAATTAAGACACAGAAGCAAAGAAATTATTTTAATTAAGAAAAAATATAGAAAAATAAAGAGTGTTTTAATTATTTCTTTTGAAAATTCCTGTCTGTTCTGTTGTAAAAGAAGTACTTTTTTGGTTTCATTTCAGTAATCGTGAATAAAACTTGTTGTGACATGTTGTGACATCTTCCAGCCCAGTCCCATCCTACCTGTCGCTCTGGATTGATTCTTTTGTGTTTGTGAAGGTCGTCCTGCCGAGCTGAGCTGTCAGAACATGAGAAGATGGAGGACAAAAAGCTGAAGCGCAGGAGTCCCAGGACGTCCAGCAGCGGCGCAGGTCCTGCTCACGGCGCTCCCTCTGGGTCTGTGAGGAAGAGCAGCGCTTCGTCCGGAGGAAGACACCTGGGCAACAACACTGGGACCAACTCCAGCCAGAAGAGCAAAGGCAGAAGGTAAAAGCGCATTTTCACACAGCAAACACAACTTTCTCTCACAAACACTTCGACACGTGGTTTGTATTCACATGGATTTATTTTTGGTTGCAATTATTGACACTAAACATTTTACAAACAGCAAAGTGAAACTGGTAGGACCACCCAAGCTCAGCCAATCAGAGCGCTACATTCAGCTCCTGATTAGAACTTTATTATTCGCTTCTGTACACAGTGGTCTAATTTTTTCACAAAGTGCTGCATTTATCAGAGACTTTTTAGTGGAAAACACAAAGTTTACTAAGTTACAACTGAAAAGTGAGTTACCCAAACTTGAATCGAGGAGACTAGCATGGCCGTACGCAGCTTGCAGTCCATGAGGTCCAGACCTCAGTATTTTAAGATCTGAAAACTGCTGTTCACAAACACACTCCATCTAATCTGACTGAGCTGGAGCTATTATGCAAAGAAGAATGGGCACAAATTTCAGTCTCAAGATGTGGAAAGCTGGTAGAAACATACCCAAAGAGACTTGGAGCTGTAATTGCAGCAAAAGGCGGTTCCAGAAAATATTGACTCAGAGGGGTTGGATAATTTTGCACACCTACTTTTCAGGTTTTAATTTGTGACAAAAAATAGATCATGTATGACTGTCCTTCCACTTCACCATTGTGTGCAACTTAGTGTTGGTCTTTCACACAAAGTTTCAGTGAAATAGGTTTATGTTTGTGGGCAAAATAAGAGAAAATGTAGAAAAGTTCAAGGGGGTGAATACTTTTGCAAGGCACTGTATAAATATATATATGTTGTATTGTATTTGTTAAATTATAGTATTTATTATTGGAGCTGATGAAAAAAAGTGTTTATAAATATACCAAGATTTCATGAAATTACATTTTTGTCCCAGTGGAGAACCCGAACTTCTCAAACCTTTTGAGGTGGTTAAGTCAACCTGTTACAAGTTAAGCCCTAATAATGTCCGCCAATGAAAAACAGATTTGTCGAGTCTGAATAGGCCAGGAACTTTCTAGTCAGTTTGGACCTCAGGATTTCCAATCCTGCATAGGCCTTGGAGATTAGAGTGTGGTGGTGTGTCCTAAAAACAAGCCCAAATGTTCTACTACTATGGTAATGGTATTGTTATACTGTATATTTGGAGATGTAACTAGCAATTGTAGCAATTATTATAATTTAAAACATTTTTTTAAGTAGAGGCAAGACATGACATTTCTAATTCAAACTAATTCACAAAATCAACTTAATGCAGTATGTGTCATCATAGTGTCAGTATGTTCTTATGGGAGAAACTCTTGTGGAGGTAAATGTATAATCACAGTTGATATGAACAAAAATGTAGATCTCAATATCTTTAAAACTACATATTTTAGGATTTTTTCCCCAGCCTATAGCTGCTGATTAGGAAGAAGAAAAGTTATTTATTATTGAATACATTCATTTTAGTGATGTCTTTTGCTGAGTAAACTTCAATAAAACAAATTCCTCTGCATTACAAAAGGTTATACATCACAACAAAGAGAATATTAGTAACCTTTGCACCTCTATAACTGTAGCTGCTTTGCTTTTAAGAGCTCTTTTACCTAGATTACCCATATTTACAATATGGCCAAGTTCATATCTTGTCCAGTAATTATCTCGATATACGATTATATCAATATATCTCACAGCCCTAAATCACAGTTTTGACTAAAGAACGTTAAGAGCTTTAAACAGACCTTTGCAGTGTTTGCACTGGCTCCAGAAGCTGGTGAGGCAGGTGCATTAGAGAGGGGGAGGTTCTAGAATCATATTAACAATAATAAACCTACCCAGTTATTTTCTTGTTTTGTAAATGTTGTATTATTGAAGTCTAAATGACATTTCTCTTGCTAACAAACGCAGCAGAAACATTTCTTGAAGCCCCGTGTTTGTTGTGTGTGTGTGTGTGTTGCAGAGCAGGCAAAGACAAGCCCGGGGTCCTCCAGGCTCCAAAGCTCCAGCCCCGGGTCAGACGGCTCCCATCATCCAGCACAGTTTCCTCACAGATGTGTCGGACGTGCAGGAGATGGAGAAGGGCCTGCTCAGCCTGCTCAACGACTTCCACTCAGGCAAACTCCAGGCCTTCGGTAAGACACCAGCAGACTGTCACTCAACTCACTAAGCTTTGGTGTAAACTAGGGTGGGTGTTTACAAAAGCAGGTATTTTCCCATACTATTACCTCAGTATATATGTACAGTACAGACCAAAAGATCGGACACACCTTCTCATTCAAAGAGTCTTCTTTATTCTCATGACTATGAACATTGTAGATTCACACTGAAGATATAAACACCGTGAATGACCAGGAGGAGAGTGATGAGACCAGACCTGAACCCAGTCTAGATGGTTTTTGGGTGAGCTGGACTGCAGTGTGAAGGAGTTCCAGAGATGCTTGAAGAGCATCTCTGGAACTCCTTCAAGACTGTTGGAAGAACATTTCAGTAGACCAACTCTTGAAGCTCATCAAGAGAATGTCTAGAGTGTGCAAAGCAGAATCAAAGCAAAAGAACCTAGAACATGACATATTTTCAGTTGTTTCGCACTTTTTGGCTGTCTATACTTCCACATGTGTTAATTCAGTTTGGATGCTTCAGTGTGAATCTACAATGTTCATAGTCATGAAAATTAAAAAAAAAAGTCTTGGTGTGTCCAAACTTTTGCTCTGTACTGTGTATACGTATAATTTTTTTAAATCATAAAAATCTGCTATGTAAAATACCTTACACTGAATTTTATTCTTCATCTAGTGTCTTTATCAGAGCACAACTGATTTATGAATAATAAAATGATTAATTTAGTAACATCAACCTTGTAATACACACATTTGGACTTACTGACCAAAAAAAACGTATAAAAGTGTTGTATACAACCTGTTATAACATGTTTTTGAGAACAAACCTCTTTAAATCATTGTTCGCTCTTTCAGCTCCAGTCCTGTTCTCTTCTCTGCCTGGTCTTTTTACTTGTTTTAAACAATATTCACAGCTCCACAAAAACCTTGTGCAACTGGAATCATGACATGTTTTACATCAGACGAGACCTATAAGTGTGCTTTCATTTAAACACTACATTAATCCGTTCTCTTTTCATAGACATTTGAAATGTCTTGTTTTCAGAAGACTACAGCGTTTGACGAGAAACTTTGGAGAAAACGTCCTTTTACTAAATAAAACTTCGTATCGGTGTTATTCTCCTCTGTAAGAATCTGAGCCACTACAATGAAATCTTGTGTTTAGGATCAAAATCTGAGGTTTACATGATTAAAACAACGAGTGTCTTTTTCATCTTTAAACCAACAGACGCTGTGTTCCAGACCTTTTCTACTTTCTGATGCAGATTCTATAGATTCAGCCTTTTTTACGAAGCAGAAATAATCTTGAAGAAATCCAGTAGTTTGACTTCCTCTGACACTTTTCACTCGCGAAAACTTACTCAACTATGTTTTAGTCCAACCTGTTTTGTCTGTGATCTGTTTGAAAAAAAGGCGACCTCTAGAAGCTGTCTGACTACCTAAATCATGTTCTTAAATCTTTCTGTGTGTCTGTATGCGTGGGATTGACTAGTGTTTGTGCTCCAGGTAACGAGTGCTCTATAGACCAGATGGAGCAGGTGCGGGAGATGCAGGAGAAGCTGGCACGTTTGCACTTTGACCTGTACGGAGAGGTGGACGAAATGCCCGAGGACCAGAGGAAAACGGCCTGCGACACCAACATGGACAAACTGCTGCTGAACGTAAGCTCTGGTTATGTCACAAGCTGCTTTGAGTGAGAAGGAATGAGGATTATGAAGGAATTATAATGTCGTATGTGAGAGGGAAGGAAACAGGGTCTGTGTTGTTTACTGTCGTCTGGGAACAGGAGGTAACAAATGTAGATTTATTAGAGTTTCAACTAATACCTTTTTAAAAATGTAAACTGTCAGTGCTCTCACAAACTCTTTGGCATAATTGTGTTTTCATTAATTGTCAAAATATTACTAATTTAGTGTTTTCTAACCTGGTGTAATCATTGACAGTATGATCATTTCAACAACATACGTGCTACCTGAAGGCACACTAATGTCCCAGGCACTGGTTGAAAATAATTCAGTTCATTTTTAATTTAGAAAAAGCACATTAAAATCAGTCAATCAAAATAGGAAGTAACATGTACTTATTTGCCTTAGGCTAATGTAATATTTTATCAAACAGAAATCATTAGAAGAATTGAGAATGACATTATTGTTGAAATAATGTTGAAAGTCTTTCTTCTAACAGCAAGGCAAAGTGAAACTGACTTGTATTTTCTCTGTCTTTACAGTTGGAGGAGCTGAGTTCATCCATGTATCCTTTGCAGTTCTTCCAAGTGTGAGTGAAGTCCCTGAGAACAGGATCAGAGCTTATGTAGAGGTGCAAGTTGAAGCACCACTGTTTCAAAAGCCACGTTTCCATTGGCCTGGGTCCCCCAGACCGGCTCACTTTGGGCCGCTTTTGTTAATGATGGTGAGCGTTTCCACTGCAGGTCCAGGCTCCTGAGGGTCTGTTACATGAGCAGCTGACGTCACTCACACATTACACAGGATTTCTTAAATAAATAAAAAATGTGCCTGAGTTATACTTTTTCTTCCTGGCGTCAGTCTGAGTGATTCAAAAAAAGACGTTTAATAATTTGAATTCTGTGGCACTATGACATGAAGGTCACGCTGGTGTAAACAAGAAACTACTTCCGGTTTACCGTCACTTTTTTTATATTTATTTAACTTTTTTGCAAAGTCTCTGTGACTCTATGATGCTTGTTGTTTAATGTTTTGTTTAATGGTTGAAAACCAGAACAGAAAATATACAACTCTGAATCCAACTTGGTAAAAATACAATTATACATTCTCCCACCTTCTGTTATACCGTGTCTGATGTTTAAATTTGGCCTCGGGGTTGTAGCTGTTAAAAACGTTTGAGTGACGAATCTCTTTGATTGACAGATGAACGTGCCTTGTGTCACAGCGTAGGGACAAGCTCCCACAAGTCCCATTAGTTTACATTGTGAGGCTGAAACTAAGAAAAAAAATGCTCTTACATTAGATATAATGGGTGTGAGTTGAAGTCAGGCTGAGATCCATCCAAAAGAGGCGGGACTATGCGCCGGCAGACGAATATATGCTCCTCTGAAATGGCGTTTTAGTCGGTTTTGATCAACTTTAACTACACACCTCGCTCATTTTTTTCCTCTTTTTGTTGCCGGTGCATCACACCTATCGCCCTGGTGTCAGGCCGCCCCTGGAACATGCTTTATTTATCATTAACTTTTTAAATGTGCTTATTTTAAGTTATATGTAAGCTTAACGTTTGTGAAAACACAATATTTAACTGATAACAGAAAGACAATAATTTACTTTTACATTTCGCCAATACCATTTGTCGATATCGCACATTTTTCATGTATCGGTATTGACAAGTACTCATACCAAATCTCCAATCCGATACCGCCCTGTTTTGTTCTGAATGAGGAGACGTAAAGTCGAACAGTTCTCTGCTCATGGCTAATGCTACAGCTAACACTCAGAGCAGCTAGAAAAGACTTTATGGAGGCTCTTCAAAGTTCAACCATAAAATTACTCCATATATGCTCACAAACACCCGTTTATCTCTGTGATGTTTCATTCAGCCTTTAGAGCTGTGGTTAAACTAACTCGAAAAATGATCTAACAGCAGCACTAGCTAGCGGCGCTAACATGCTAACTCACATTTTTATTTACCTAGCATTTCATTAGGATAATCCTCTTTTTACAGCCTCACGGTTGTTTTTATGACACACAGAGGTGGAAAAGCACTAAATAAGAATAAACTCAACACAGTTATGTTTAATTAAAAATACATTTGACTCTGAAATAGGCTTAAAAATCCCAAATACATAACAGTTTACAACAAACACATTTTGTGTGTGAATGTGTTTCGTACTTAACCTGATGTCTCCAGTCAGAAGTTAAACCTCGCCGACAGCCAGGAGGCCCCCAGAGCAGCCAGCACCTGAGCCCAGCCTCCTACCCACGTCCATGTTTGAGTATTTCACCAGCGCGTACGTTCTTCTAGTCACTCTCACTGACAAAGCTCCTGACCCTCGTCCATGTTTGAGTACTTCACCAGCGTTGTTCTTCCACTCTCTCTCACTGACAAAGCTCAACACCTCTTCTATTTTTATAGCAAATACGATGCATTTTATATGACTAGTCCAACTTTCTTCCATTAAGAGTTGACTATATTGACAGGAAAGTGCTTTTATCATTGTTCATTTTGCAGTCCTGTCAAAGTCTTAAAGCAGCACTATGGAACTTTTCTGCTTGTGTGGCCATTTCCTGCTGGATTCCATGTTTCATCTAGAGCAGGGGTGGCGAACCCGAGGCTCGCGAGCCGCATGTGGCTCTTGGCTCTTTGGCTCATTCAGCGGAATTTGACGGGACATTTCGGCGCAGCGCCGCCGCGGCGGAATTTGACGGGACATTTCATTCACTGTCCAGGACACAGGCGATGTAAAAGTGACACTAAACATGAGTTCAGACGTTCTGATCCAAGTTTGTGAAGTTTGTGGTGTTACAGCTCCTGCTTCACTGTCACTGCTGCGTCTGTGCCTCCAGGTCTGCGCTGGGAAGTGCAGGGCCGGTTTAAAGGGGGGTCTCATCTAACATGAAAATATTAAATTGATATTAGAATTTGATAATAATTATATTGTTAGTAAATTGACTCATGTCTTTTTAATTATACTAAAATTATATCACATAGTAAGAATATCACATTTAAAAATTGCACAGAATTTTTAAAAATTCTGTTGGGGGAGAATTCCCCCAGACCCCCCCTGAATTACATCAAAATCATGTTCTACAAAAATACCTTTAATAAAGGGCTTACAGTCTCTCAGCCCGATCTTGCCCCTTTGTCTTAGCCGGTCTTAGCCTTGGTCTTAAGTATTCCTCTGTTGGCCACTAGTGGCTCTCTCCAAGCTCTATACACTGTCAGTGTAGAAGGTTGGCTCCAGCCAGATGTGAGGGTGCAGTTTTTTTCATTGAACCTGACACATGCTCACGCCTGTGACAAGTGAGCAGCTGCTTTAGGATCACAGGCAAAGAGAACTGTAGCAGCAGCTTCAGTTTGGAAAAAAACTGCAATAATAGAAATCTATTTGGTGAAAGTCTATTACTTGACAGACTTTATCAACTTTGTCTAAAAATGTGCCTTTCTTTTTAACGCGTTGACAATAAAAAAGTTAAAAAATACATGATGGTCTGTGGCTTGCATAGCATCAAAGACCCATGTTATCTCACATCTGATTACTTTTTTATTGTCAACACGTTAAAAAAATGGACACATTTTTAGACAAAGTTGATAAAGTCTGTCAAGTAAATAGACTTTCACCAAATAGATTTCTATTATTCAGTTTTTTTCCAAACTGAAGCTGCTGCTACAGTTCTCTTTGCCTGTAATCCTAAAGCAGCTGCTCACTTGTCACAGGCGTGAGCATGTGTCAGGTTCAATGAAAAAAACTGCACCCCCTCACATCTGGCTGGAGCCAACCTTCTACACTGACAGTGTATAGAGCTTGGAGAGAGCCACTAGTGGCCAACAGAGGAATATTAAGACCAAGGCTAAAACCGGCTAAGACAAAGGGCAAGATCGGGCTGTCTGTGTCTAAATGTAATTCAATCAAAATTTATTTCGCCCCCTGGTGGTGGCAGTAGGTCGATTCGGCTCTTGGCCTCTGACCAGTTCGCCACCCCTGATCTAGAATGTTTCGCAGTATTGAATTAGCTGTATTTATCTTACATTTATTTAATTTGAGGTCTTTTCGTTGGTGTTTGTGGCTTGTTTCCATGGAGACAGGATGGACACAAAGCAAACACATCTTTATGGATTCAAATAGAAAAGGTTACACAGTGCAGCTTTAAGACTCAGTATGGTACAATGTGTTCTTTTCATTTACTCTCGACTCTTCGCAGCGTTCTTCTCATAATGTAATTTGCACATCTTCAAATAATCATCTTGAATTTGTTTTGGGTTTTAAAGATCATGTATAAAAGATTAGATTATTTCTAAAGGGAGACATTCTATTCCTGAGCATTTCTTCCATTATACAAAGTTTATGTAGCTTTTGTGCCTTTACTTTGACATCTCGAGTGTTAGTCCTTTGCACACGGCGACTTGGCTAGTTCCGCCTTGAAAATACCTGTGGATAGTTTGTTTCTTGTCCTGTTTAAACAAGCTGAAATGCCCTTAAATAGTTCAACATTTAAACGACACAAAGGTACAGCCACATAATCACTTGCAGCATGTTCAGAGCTTCACATACGAGGTCAGTATTTCACCCATGTGTTTATAAAATGTGCGTTTGCAGTGTTGGGTATAACTGAGTTTCTGTAAAAATACTTGTAATTAGATTACAATTACAAACATACTCTTAGTTACTTTAAAGAACAAAAAAATCTAGAAAAGTGTGATTGACAAGAGAAGATTGTGTGAGTAAGAGACCCAGATCTGACAGGGCCCGGAATCATTTTTAATGTTGATTTTTTTAATTTAAGCAACTCGTTTGTTGTTTACCTCTGTTTAAATGCCAATAATATAATGTTCAATCTATTTTTGATGGATGTTTGCAATAGTACACACTAAAGTAATCCCAGAGTAATGTAACTAAGTTACTTTTTTGGAGCAGTGACTACCAGTAAATAGTGTAACTAATTACATTTAAAAAAAAAGTAATAATAAGTGGCCAAACTAGCTTGTCAAAGCCTGATCCCGTCAGATCTCAGAAGCTAAGCAGGGTTGGGCCTGGGCAGTGCTTTGATGGGAGAGCGTGGAGGAACCTCAGTGGGGCAACAGATTAGAAACTCGTTGTTGTGTCTGTAGGCACTTTACCCATATTGCCTAGTCTGAGTCTGGTGTGTGTGTGAATATGTCGCTCTGTCCAGGCTACCCCACCTTGGTGGGACACAGCCTCGGTATATAAAATAATAATAATAATAATAATAATAATAATAATAATAATAATAATAATATGTAATTCATTACTTTTTCCCCAACACTGGCTGTTTGTGCCTAAACAATTGAAAGTGAATGTATTTGTTAACATTGCATTAAAAATACTCACATGTTAAACACAAGTTCTTTCCCTGATGAAGGATTGAAGTAGGGCTGGGCATATGGCCAAAAATAAAATCTCAATTTTTTGGACCACTTTGGACGATTTCGATTTTAATCGATTTTATTCAACGTCATTGATGACTGCTGCTTTTTATTATGAACTCATAATATTTTAAAGCATCTATAAAGAATGAGCCAATGAGATTAACTTGTTTTAAGTCATATTAAAATTAATAAGTGTTTGCTGCTGCATCTAATTCATACTGTTATTAACATGTGTATCTATAAGGTCCTGTTAAGTTCATCATTATGATTTTGTTGTTTCATATCTAAAGTTTAAGTTTGCGAGTGTTCATCTCTCACTCCTGTCACTCAAACTGGTCACCATGGTTACTCACACACGGAGGGGAAAGGGGCGGGCCTGCTCGCTGCTGCCTTGGAGAGAGCATGGGAGAGAGACGCTGTGGACGGCTTTTAACTTTATCAGAGAAACCTCACAAAAGCACAGGCGACAGCTCGTGTAACGACAAAGACAAATCAAAAAGACGCTAGATTACCGCGGGACTTTTTAGAAAGTTACCGAGAGTCTAAAGCGCTGAAAGCGGCCGACTCACCCGCGGAGAAATAACAAACTCGTAACTTATAGAAATTAAGCTCTATACACGACCTACGAAAGGTTACTCGTGGCTGTTATTAAGTGATTAAAAGGTCCGCTAAACAGGCGCAAGGTTGTCTGTTCGTCTGTTCTTTGAGAGAGTCGAGGAGAGCTCTGCAAAGCCGTGAAGGTGTCCAGGGCGCGCAGCTGGATGACAGTGGACTGAGCTCGATTTTACGATTTGGCCATTTTTCACATCGTCAATTTTCAAAGTTTCGAATTAATCGAATTAATTCGATTAATCGCCCAGCCCTAGATTGAAGTATATGAGCTCTGAACTCAGTCCAGTGATGATCCAGTAGAAATTCTCTCTGCTTTCCCTTTAACACATCTCAGATGCTAAAGATGCCTCCACTGAACCATATTGATCATAGATTTAATATCATTACTTAGAATGCTGCCATAATAAAGTATTATTTTATTTAGAAGTATCAGGTTGTTTTAGAATCTGAGGAGCCGCCATAATCTCTTCTGTTACTGGGAAACACTCCATCAGTCCAGCTTCCCACTTCCATGGAACTGACTTTGGGCTCAGTGTGTCTGCAGAGGAAATCATAAAGCAGAGACACATAAACATGTAAGTGTAGAGATTTAAGACACAAATGCTCAGAAAGCATAAACTCAAAACCCAACCTTCCCAACCTTTTTGTCCCAATTTTAGACAAATAAATCTGTTTACTATGATAATATTTAGTACATTTGTGCATATATAGTATTTTGTTTTGATTATATTGATCTCTAAAGTGCTTCAAATCAAACATTTACTGTATCCAAACAATATCCAATTTCATCTTATGTAATCATTCCAAAAAGAATAAAGAATAGGTAGGGTCCTCTGGTAAAAATGGAAAATGTAGCGTTGCCGACTTCATCTGTCTTCCACTTTTTTTTTTTTTTTGTCAACAATCATTGTTGTCACTTTGTTACTGATTTGATTTGCAATAACTAACCAAAGTTTGTGATATATCATGTGATCTTTAAGAATGGAACATGAAAGTATTCTGAAATGTTAACAATCTTACACAAGTGCAATCACTGTACCATGACACATCTGCAGATATTTTCTTAACGTAGCTTTAACCACTTTAAGCCATTGAATGTATAAATCATATTTTTGCACACGTGATGCTGGAGAATGAAAATCCGCCTTATTTTAATTTCGATGCCTTATGTTCTCACATCTCACCTTAAAGTGACTTCCACTGAAATAATCTTAATATATCTGTCATTTTGTGTTTGAAAATCAGATTTTTGATTGAATGTCTGACTGCTGTTTCTTTGACGTTTGAATAAATCATGAAGAATACATTGCGGTTGTATCTGTTAATGTTTATTTATTTTTTACAAAGGGACAAACTCGGCTCAAACTGTCTGATAACCTGAAAAGGCAGACACATTCAAAAAAAACTCATCAAAATTCAACTGCATCAAAATTCAAACATGGAGTCAAATTTCAAAACACTGTACAAGAATTGAAAAACACACTCCAAAGTTTCAAAACATAAACCCAGTTTCAAAAACATGCAACAAAATTCCAAAACACAAACAATTTGAGAACAAAACATGCACTAATGTTGAAAAACACTCACAAATCTGAACACACACATTCCAAACAACAACAAAAAACAGTCACTTTAATTTAAAAACACACTCAAATTCCAAAAAACGATTCCAAAAGTTCAAAAACACAGTCAAATGTAAAATTAGAAATTCTAAAACATGCACATACTTTCCAAAATAGACACACAAATTCAAACCACTATTAGATTTTTTTAATTTTTATAATTTTTTAGTAGTTTTTTGGGGGAATGTGGGGGTTATGGAGCTCAACAGTGACCGCCCACTTCCTGGTTCCAAAATCTCGGACCCTATGTTAAATTGCCATAGGGAATTCGATAAAAAATTATATTAAAAGTTTGAAAACGTCCTTGGGGCTAAGCAGCTATGTGGTGAGTCACGAGTATAAGACCTACATTTTTGTTTAAAAGTCGTTTTTTCAGCTTTGTAAACTACGAGTTATTACGACATTTTGCTGAATTTGAAGTTATAGTTGTGCTTTTTAGAGAAAACAACCGCGCTGTGGATCTGAGTTAGCACATAGCTGTATAGCCCGCGGAATGTCTTTAAACTCTTAAAATTTGAATTTTTCGAAAAGCCTATGGAACTTTAACATGGGGCAAAACTCTTCCGGAACCAGGGCGGCTTCCACTGTTGAGCTCCATTATTTAGGGGAGAGCGGGGTTATTTGTCACACGGGTTGGTTGTCACATTCACTGTATCTCAGCTTGTGATTGGTGCATTTAAAAAAAAGTCAGATTAAATTGTTCACTAAATCAACCAAAATTCACTGGCTACATTTTTTTGTAAACTTTTGTTCAAGATTGTGATAAGACGACATCAACAAAAATTTGTAGCAAAAAGTACATTTTCAGATGTTCAGAAAAAATGTTCTATTTTTTTTCCAAAAAATGTGTTGAAAGCTTAAAACTGTTGACTTTACCAAGAGGAGAGTCAGAGTGACAGGACATTGTGACAACCAACCCAGACTTGGGGTTGGTTGTCACAGGTGAACAATTAACATTTAATGATCAATAACTTTTGATCACAATAAGACAGAGAACAGCAGCTGGATTCATTAGTGACACAGACTTTGCACTTTTCTCTGTTGTTCAAATGGTTCATGTGAGATTTGATGTTTTTGAGAAATTCAAATCCAAGTAAAAAGTGTGACAACCAACCCCGCTCTCCCCTACTCATTTATTATGCTGTAGTCCAGGGTTTCCAACTTTTTTCGCCAGGAGAGCAACTTTTGCAAAAGAAACCTGGCGTCGAGCTACTACTTAACGAGCGATGACCGAAAATTGAAGTTAACTTTGGTATAGTTAAGAGGCTTCTATGAAAGTTTAGCCATTATCTTTTTATAAGTGGTCACAATTAGGCATCTAAAGAGATATTTACAGAAGAAATAGGCGTGTGATAAATACAATTAAAGTAATAAAGCAACAGGCTGGAGACTCCTGCTGTAGTCTATGTAGCTCCTCAATGAAAACACTTCTCGAGTACGGGCACATTTAATCACAAATGCCATGAAACGCACTGAAAACTACAAGACAACGTAACAAACACACTAACTACTGAGCTACCTTGTGGCTGCCTGTCACTTTGGAGGTTTTTGGCGAATGGAACAATGAACTTGTGCATCTTTTAGCTCTGTACAACATAATCTAATTAGCATAACATGAACAACAAAAAATACAATGTCACACATCCTTCTGCGTGGCTCTCACTCTGAAGTCTTTGAGCATGTGAGGGCCCAATAGTTCTCGTGGATTTTCTTGTTACTAACAGTACTAAATAGGGATGGAAAATCACTCAAAAACTATGAAAATCATTCGATTCTGGCCTTTCAATTCGATCACTGCAAACTTCGATCGGTTTTGCTCCTGCAGCGATGTCTGAAGAAACAAAATGTGAACTTGTGCCAGTCCTGACTCAATGTGCTTTATTATGTTGTGTTAATAACTGGGTTAATGAAAGATGGACACTAAATATGACTGGTTTTTGTTCAAATATGGATAGAAATACAAGTTTTAACTCACAAACAACAGTGACGATGTTTTAAACACAATTTATTATGCTTTATTTTGAGTCTTGAATCGTGACTTCAGTGAATCGTCCCATCCCTAGTACTAAACCAAACTACATAATTTATGTAAAAGATTGTAATATATCTTATCGCATTTTATCCAAAATAAAACATGTTTTTCTGGGGTGTCACGATTCAATTCAGTTTTTGATTTTGCAGCCACGATTTTCAATTTTGTTAGATTATCTTTATTAACTTTTTTCCTTAAAGTGAGGCTAAACACACGTTCAGAGACTAACTTCGCCCACAACTGCACCTCAAACAGGCTCACAAAAGTGGGAGATGCCCGGAGGCCTTTGAAGAGACGCCCAGGTGGGTGTGAACAGACATTGATTAACAGCACCAAATATGAACAGTGAGCTTGGCAAATGATGTGACGGAGCAGTCCGGGTCCTGACCACTGACAGTCTATCAGAGGAAGCTGTACTAGTCTTTGCTTACTTGCACGTCAAGATATTTTTAACTTTACAAAACATATGTATTAAACCTTTGCTTTAGTCTACATAGGCACATGAGCTCATTATGTGGGCATTGTCTAAAAATGAATATGAAAAACACTTCACTGACACGGGATTCGAACCAGTGCATGGTTGTACAACAACTGCACATCGCACCACTCGCTCAACAAGCTGAGCCAAATGACGGGTTATATCAATGCGCAGCGAGTGATCGCTCTTCAACACTCCTCCTCCGCAGCGGTGTCAGGGGGAGGAGTTTATTTATTCCCTTTGGGCGGCTCGTCTGCGCGTCAAGTCACTGTGACGTCAGAGGGTACTGAAAATGCACTGACAGCGTTTGTCCTGCGTGGCAGTACAGCCGCGTTTTTTACACACATAACTGCAAAATGAGCCAGTTTGCACAAAAATGTCCAAAAAAGGCCTGGAAACAGTAGATAATTCATTTTTGACCCCATATACACAGTCTGACAGTGAAAAAAAGTTGATTCTGAGTTTAGTTTCTCTTTAAGACACAAAATAAACCATAGTAAATTATGTTTAAAACAAAGCCACTGTTTGTATTTTTATCAACATTCAAACAGTAAACAGTCATATTTAGTGTCCATAGTTAGAGGTCCATCTAGCAGTTGTTAATACACTTTCAGTCATCAGCTCTGGCACAAGTTCACACTTTGTTTCTTCAAACACCGTGGCTTTTATTGTATTATTATTTGTGTTATACAAACACAGTGTGTGTGTGTAAGTCAGCGGCTGCATGATCAAAACTGATCGAACGATTTTCCATCACTAGGTTTTACCAGTTTTAATAGTAACAAAAATATTTCTTCTTTTAAACCAAAATGAACTTCATTTATTTCAAACAAAAAGGTCAAATGGATAATGAAATGCAAAACATGGATAACACACATTTAATAATACATTTCAGAACACACTGCATTTTGTACATTACATGACAACAATAACATTATTTTGCTCAAAGAATAAATCAGATGTTATGTTCCCACAGTTTCAGCTTGAGTCACTTCTTGGACTTCAATGATGTGGTTTTGAAATACACTTCTACCACTTCTTGGTGCGTTCTTCCTGAAAGATTTACCCAGACTGATGAAACCGATAAAACACTAAAGAGAAGTTGCGGACGCTGAAGTCATTGGCCCTGTGTGTGGCTTTATCAGTTCTTTTCTTCTGCTTTCTCACAAACATTGACACAATCTCTTCACCATGAAAATAGAAAATGAAGTCTTTAGATTAGGCTCAGTTCCTAAAATGAGACAACGAGCTATGTAAACCAGTGTAGGCCAGCACACTTTGTAGAAAGGTTAATTTTGTTGGTAACACTTTATAATAATGTCCAGATACAAATCATTCATAAATGTTAGTTAACCATTAAGATACCATTACTGATCATCAGTAAATGATTAGATAGTATTTACTAATAATGAGCAAACATTTGCTAATCATTTACGTCCGTCCCCTATTCTAAAGTGATGACCATTTATAGGTTTTCTGAAAAAGTATTTAGTTATATACTGTGTTATCTGATTCTCAATGTCAGTACCAATATCCCAAACCCCAATCCTAAACTTAACCATAGAATTGTGCCTAAATGTAGCCAAATTTGTTGTTAACGTTTTCACATGGTGATGTTGTTACATCACAAACAGTCACAGAAGCCAGTGAAGGTGTTCACTTTGATCCCACACTGGTTTACCCCAAAAGTGTAGATGATCTAACCACTACATGCACATCACTTTAGAATAGGGGTCAGAAGTAAATGATTAGTAAATGTTTATTTATTATTAGTAAATACTATCAGATTCAGATTTAGATTCAGATTCAGACGACTTTATTAATCATTTAGTAATGATTAGATAATGTTATCTTAATAATTAACTAACATTTGTAAATGATTTGTATATGGACATTATTATAAAGTGATACCATTTTGTTGGACTGAGATTTGGGGTTTGACAAAGTCAATGGGTTAGTTGCTTGTAGCTCTGACTGAAAATGTGTTACCTCTGGTTGAATGATTGGTACAGGTTTAGCCAGAATTCTAAGCAACAGTACATTTTTAACATCAAACGGCTGGGTAAAGTCAGGTTAACATTAGACACAAATGTCCTGGTTACACTTCAAAGCAAAACAGCATTTTAACAATAATAAACCTCAAACTTTTAATGGTAAAAGGTATGCTAACATCTTTGGCGTTCAGTGGCACTGCACTATTCGTTATAGCGAGATTTTTGGTCGACGTCACTTTCCGTCTTACTGCACATGAGTTATGCAGAAAGAGCTCCTCTCCATCTGCTTATGGGGAAACTTTTTGTTGTTTAATTCCCGTTTTGTTAAACAACAAAACGGTTCAACAGCAGCTGTTTCCATCAGGTGTTTTTCTCACAGCTTTTTCACTCACCTGATTGTAACTTTTAAGGGTCGTTGCGCAGAATTTCATTCACAGATGTTGACTTAGCAGCATAACCTTTGTTTTTGCACAATGATAAACTCTTGTAGTTAATGACAACAGAGCTTTTTCAACTTGTTTCCACTTGTTTGTGTTTAGGAGCGGCAGAAAGCGTGCGCATCGCCTGTGTTGAGAAACAAAAAATCTCTAATACTCCACTGACAAGTAGGGCTTGCACCGACTAGTCGACTAGTCGACTATAAAGGTCCCCCGCGACTACTTTGAGAGGTAGTCGACTAGTCGAAGAATAATTAAATCAGAGGTTGGCTTAAGAAAAAGCTCTTTTACACTTGCATTTCTAACACATAAATGTCAGCAACTCGTCCGTCTTTTCCCCCCGGCCCGTTCTACGTCTCTCCCCGCGCTGTTCTTCCACCCCGGGATGCTTTGTCCCTTCGCTTTGGCACACTGGAGCGCGCTGTAGACTACCCCTGCCTTGCATAGCGCACGGACACCTGCACGCTGCACCCCGGCTCAAAGCGCTCAGACCGTTCGCTCCCTCTACGTCTAGCCAAACACACAGGCGCCTGATGCACGCTGCACCCCGGCTCAAAGCGCTCGGACCGTTCGCTCCAACGCGCCCTTACCAGCCGTCTCCAAGCGCACATCGTCCCCCTGGATCCGAGTCTGTGGATCTACACTGGTCTTACGTTTTACAGCGCGGTTTGTGGGAGAAGAAGACAAGAGGTAAAGAGTGATGAGTGATGTGTGTGGAACCAGGGCTTCAGATGGATTTGTGTTTCCTTCACTGTTCAAAACGCACTGACCAAACGTCCCACAGCTCAGAGTGTGTGTGCAGACTGAATCCAAGCCGCTGTCAGAGCGAGAGCCTCCGCCCCGCGCGCACGCACAAATAGGCTTATTTAGCTTTTATTTTCTTCTTGTATGTAAAATCAAAGAGCCTACGTTCAGCTTTATTACAGGGCATTAAGTACGTCTAATGTTTTCTGATAATATGGTCAGTATAAATAAGCCGTTTCTAACAATTACCCAGGCAAAATCATCGTGCCTTTGGATCTTTGTTTTTGTGAATGACGTCATCGACTAGTCGAAGTCGACACGACTAACGCTCTCGACTAGTCGACTACTAAAATTCACTAGTCGTGCAACCCCTACTGACAAGTCTTATGGCTTAAATGTCTCTTGTTGAGACGTTAATTTCTGCAGAATGTTTTCTCAGCTAAGAAAACACTTATTACTATGAAAATGTACGGGGGTGCACGGTAGCAGAGTGGTTAGAGCTCTGGCTTCCCAATAAGGAGGTCGTGGGTTCGACTCCCGGGTCGGACCATATCAACATCTCACGATCTCTATGGGTGGAGTTTGCATGTTCTCCCCGTGTCACTGTGGGTTTTCTCGGGGTACTCCGGTTTCCTCTCACCGCCAAAACATACATGCTTAGGTTAATTGGGCATCACTGTAAATTTCCCTTAGTGAGTGAATGAGAGAGTGAATGTTTGTTTGTCTAACCCTGCGGCAAGTTGGCCACTGTCCAGGGTGTTCCCTGCCTAAGGCCCAAAGTCACTGGGATAGGCTCCAGTCACTCGCGACCCCTAACGGGATTAAGCGGAAGAACATGAATGAATGTAGATGCTGACTGCTTTATTTGCTCCTCCAAAAGTTAGATTAGATCTCCAGCGCAGTTCAGAGATTCTGATATTTCTCAAAATCGGTATTGACTTGGTTAATAAAGTTTTGTGAGTGGGACCACGCCCCCATCGCACTCCAACCACACCCCTACGTCACCGGAAGCCTTCATATCCCAGCTCACACTTGTGTCTTACTTTGACCATACGCCTCAGTTCAACTCTGCGCTCTCTACCCACTCACCCTCCCCTTTCTCACAGCATTCCTTCTATAGGTCTGAATCGGCCGGGCAGATCGCCGAGACAGAACCCCCACACTGAGTCTCCTTGCCTAGTTATCGCTCATATGATTCCACAGAACTTCAACATCAAAATCTATTCAATAAACAATGCAACTATATCAGTTTGGTTCCTTACTTTGCCGTTATAGCAGCTTTGTTATGAGTAGTCTTCTGTGTTGCGCCACTAGATGGCAGTGTTGCAACAGCAGATGCATTTGGTATTGACTGCAGCTTTTGTTTTTTTTTACTCAATGTACAGCATTCGTCTGATGTAAAACAGCAAATAAAAATGTACAGTCACTTCCACCCAACCAGCCAAACCACTCACATTTATGAGGCTGTCTGCGCTAGCAACCTCGGTAAGTTTACAGAACATCATGGCCAACATTCAGGCAAGTGCAAACGGACTGTATTGTGATTTATCGCAACTTTTAACTTATGCAGTGCACCTTTCATGAATTAGTTTTGGGTGGATCAGTTTGTTATTTCTCTAATTAGTGAAATCATTTTGGGTGGGTTGGTTTGGTTAGATAACATAGCTGTTAAGTGAATTCGTTTTAAGTACGCTGTTTTAGTTGGGAGTGAGTTGGTAAGTTCATTTTTATTTAGGTTTGGTTGTTGGTTCATTTCTGACTGACGGTCAGTTCTTGGGTTGGTTGGTTGCTTTATTTGTTGTTGGTTGTTGATGGCGTTTGATTCTTGGATGATTGTTGGTTTATTTTTGTTTTTTGACTTGAATTGGTTCATGTTTTGTTGGTGATGAGGGGTTGTGTTTTTTTTGGTTGACGTTGGGTTGACTCATTTGTTGGTGGATTGGTTGATGGTGAAAATTCAAAATATTTGGCTTAGTTGATGACTGTGGTTTGGTTGGTGACAGTTTGCTCGTTGTTGGGGCTAGTAGACTGGTCGCTGATAACGTCAGGAACTTTTTTAGCTTGTTTGTTGACAGTTGCGTAGAGCTGAACTGGATCTTCAGCCGATTTGGTCCTCACTGAGCTGTAGGTCACTGCGTCCTCACTCTCTTTGACCTGAGACACACACACAGGATCAATACGTTATTGTAGAATGAATATTGGAAACAAACATGGAACACATGAAATAACTCTGATCCAATTTGCACTTTTCTCCGCGTTTCGTCGCTGTATGACTATGAACCTCAACAGTGGAAGATGCGCCCTGGGTCTTTAAGTAAACTGGCCCATTGTAAAGTGCCATAGGCTTTTCCAAAAATTCAAACATATTGGCTAACCAGCAATGTGCTAACTCAGATTTATAGCGCCGTTGTTTTCAGTCGAAAAAGCACAAAGCCTATAGAAGTAAACAATTGGCAATATGACTTAATCAATCTATAGTTTATAAAGCTGCAGAAATGGATTTTTAACCAAAATATAGGTCTTATACCCTTTACTTCACACAAAGCTGATTAGCCCTCGAGGACGTTTTCAAACTTTTAATATCATTTTTTTTTTTTTTTTTTCATTTTTGCTGGTCCTCAGAGTAAATGAGTTCAGTTTACAAAAAGTATACTTTTTATTGTTAGATTTGAACATTTCTGCTTTCATTATCTAAATAACAAACATGTTGATGTTACATACACCTAATATGAATATTTAAAGAGAAACTAAACCCTAAGACAACCTTTTGGTTGGTAAACTGTGTACATTGGCCTCATTCATGAAAATCTTCTCAAAATCTGTGCGTAACTTCCACTTAAGAAGCTGCTGCGAAAACTCTACATGTGATTCACGACGAGTTTTAACGAGCCAAATTCCTTCTTAACAGCCTTTACCCAAATTCACCAAAGTCCAGCTACAACAGTCATTTACATAAAAATTAATAATGCATTACGGAACCTTCATTTCATATGGCAAATATGGGCGGGCCAAAGGACTTCAGGACACAAGGAAACAAGAAGGAGGAAACTGCAGCAGTCCGTCTCCCCACTTTCGCTGAGTTAAACTTCAGCGTCTTTTAAAAATGTCCAAACTCACAAAACACACTCAGAGGAAACAGTTCACATCACAAATGTATTGAAATAACGCTGGGCTTTTGCCATTTATATCACGTTTCTCGTCGCGGTAGAACAGCGTGTGGGGGGGCGGGGGGGGGCTGTAGCGGGGGGCACAGTCAGAGCACAGGGTCTGGTCCTGGAGGGACACAGGGTCCTGAGTCCTGTGGGGTCAGAACACAGAGGCTCTGAGGCTGGACAGCTGCTGCAGGTTTATTAAAAGCTTTTTTAGCATGAGTGATGACTTTTTTTTTTTAAATAGTTTTACATATAATAATTTATAAAAATACATAACCTACAATATGTAGGAATTAACATTTTTGAATGAAGTATATACGAAATAAAAATCTGTAACAGCTGATTTTTTGTTCTTACGATGCTCCTCAGTGTTCTTAGGATTTGTTCTTACAGACAACATTTTCCGTTAAGTACAAATTTTGTGAATGCCAAAAATGTTCTAAGGAGCCCTTAAGAACAAATTTTCGTAGAAATGTGTCATGAATGAGGCCCATTGTGTTTAAATTGCATTGCCTCCTGTTTGCCTCCTGAGTTTTTGCATTTTTAGTCAATGAGCAATTACAAGTTTCGTCAAATAGTCACAGACTGTTCCTCATGTCATTTTACTCTGTGCATCAGGCTATTTCAAAACTGAAGAAAAAAAAAAAATACAGAAAAAAAAAAAAAAAAAAAAAAAAAAAAAAAAAAAAAAAAAAAAAAAAAAAAAAAAAAAAAAAAAAAAAACTACAATAACAAATGCAATCTTCATTTTTTTTAATTACAATACGTGATCTAAAAAAGAAAAAAAAAAAAAATAACAAGTATTCAGGTCAACATAGTCACAGAACTGATGCCACCATGTCATGTTTCTACGACTCCTGATGAAAAAAAAACATACAGCGGTCCTATTTCATCCAACTAAATCCTGTAGGCAACAATTCACCTAGACATGTCATTACATGCTTTCATACAAAAAAAAAAAAAAAAAAAGTCAGAGGAAAATCTCAAGCTGATATTTCCAATGCATTCGACTTCCATGCACGTCTTAAATAAAAAATAAAAGTACTAAAAACAGCTGTAAGTCGTGGTCATAATACGCTGTTTTTGTGTCGTGGTAAAAGTACGCCCTCTAGTGAGACTGTGTTGATATGTTGTAATGCTGTCTAGGGAACATTCTAGTTAAAGCAATAACATCACCCAGAGAGTTACACAGCTAAAGCTCAAGACCAGTTCCATTACCACATACATCTTTTTATAAGCAATTACAGTATTTTCTTCCCTAGTTGTTAGTCATTTCACACCAGAGCCAGTGTGTAAAAGCACACATCTCCCACCACATCCTCTTTACTCTGAGAACCAGATGCCCTTCTTTAGACTTGCTTTATCTTTGTTTTGAAATACCATATTAGGACTTCATTGTGAAGTTATTTTTTTTCTACCTTAGCCTCCTGCTGGTTTCTGTTGAATCTGACGGTTGCGTAGGACATTCCGTCTTCTGCTTCAGCCTTTGAAGAAAAAATCAAAATGCATTTATTTATATTGGATTCTCCTAAAGCTCACATACTGATATGAACAGGCTAAACTTCACACACTTTCAGAATCAAAGATGAGCTGATTTGAATAGATATTAATGACAATGTGTTCAGCTCAAGGACACAACAAACTCATGGTCCTGTCTATTATTTAAATTGAATTGCTGCAAATTATGATTGAGTGAGAAGTGTATGATTTAGTGAAAAAGTGAACAATGAAACTCACAGGAGAGTGGCTTCTTGTGCTTGCAGATTTCACTGGAAACAGACACAAATATAAACAAATAATAACAGTTAGCAGCTAGATAGAACTAGCTTAATCGAGTTCTTACGTCTTTGAAATATGATTTTATAATTATTTGCTTTGTTGAGATCTGTGAGGAGGTTTTGCGTTTCACAATTTAGTTTTGTTTGTGTTTTAAAAAAAAAAAATCAAAACTAATAAAACAACCTATGAGAAGTAAAGCTAAAAAAAGTGTGCTTCCAGTGCTAAGGGCAATGACAGGCTGGCTAGCTCAGCGGTAGCCAGTAGGCGATTTGTTAATTTTTCACAGGGGGGATGGTATTTGGGTGGTGACTCCGAAAGGGCGGGGGGTCTGGGGGCTCTCCCCCAGAAAATTTTGAACACAGCAGACCACATTTCCTTTAATTTGGTGCACTTTGGGGCTGTCCTAGCATGTTTGGGATTTATTGTTAAATTGTATTAAAAATACACACAAAAATGTAAATGTGATGGTTGATTATAATCCACTGCACATTCCACAGGAAAGCCTGGTAAAATGTGTGTGTAATACTTAGGTTTAGCTTATTATTATTATTATACAAAATCCACTTCACTCACACTTTGCATAGTTTATTTATCCACTGTAAGTAAAATGAAGCTGCTCCTGTAAAGTAAGACGGAACAAACTCTATAAAGCCTACTTTAGATATTTTTTATATTTTTAAATAATACATATGAAGATGTTTTTGATTGTTTGACCACTAGGTGACAGAGGTGGGAGCACAGAGCAAAGAGCATACACTCATTTAATTTTTTTTTTGATTGGGCCTCTTTAACTTAGTTCGGTTGAAAATCAAACTGACATTATTCTTTCACAGCTTAAGACAGACCTGGATAAACTGTGCCAAAACCCAAAGGCCAGGTGTGACCCTCTACCTGTTTTAATTGGGCCCCCAGCATGTTTTTGAGTATAAGCATTACTCTTTACACTGCAAAGTGTTTAAAACTACTAGAATTCAAAATAATCATTTTAATTGTAGTTGTTTTAGCTTGAATCAACTTTAGTTATAAAGTTATAAATAATCTAAACCAGAAAAAAGTATATATTTAGCCTATATTTCATTTATTTGATTGACTTGGCTGTGGAGCATGTTTTTGCACTTGTGCTCTTAATATATACAATTAATGAACACTAATAGATAAATCTGCAAAAGTACAAAACTGTCTGTCTGTGGTATTTAGGTTTAAATGCATAATTTTAACACCAAATTATATTTAAAAATGTCTAATTTGTAGTTCAATGAATAAACTCAGTTTTACATTAAAATATTACCAGTGTTCATCAGTTTTAATATTTTTAAGATCAGAATGTTATTTCATTTTGTTTAGGCTGAACAGAAATGTATAAAACCAAGCTAATGGTTTTAGTTCTAGCTACTCATAGAACTATAGTTACACATGGTAACTAACATTTTCAGTCCTGAAGAAAACCTGGTCAGTTCTGGGATAGTCCTGGTTAAAACCAGTTCAGTGTCACTAAATACACTGTGGGAAGTTAAACAATCCCATTTTTAACGTTTTCAAAGTAAACATCACAGACACGTGTGTAAAAGTTCGCCGCTGATCGAGCGCTGAATCTCCGCGCCGCGGGCATATTTAATGAGGTGTTATCGGTTTGAAGTCTTTAACGTGTCGTATCTCCGTGATTCTTTGGTCTTTTTGGACGGTTTAAACACTCACACGGAGCTCAGACTCGTCTCTGTCCCGCTGTCAGTACAGGAGACCTTTCTTCCTCGTGTCCACTGCAATAACTACAGCGGAAGAGATCCTCTGTGTGTGGACTGAGAGAGAGGGAGAGAAAAGGGCGCATTGCTCATTGGGTGACACGGGAGAAGACACGGGACTGTGGATAGATGCGAAAAAGCGTTTATGTGGTCAGTCTAGTATCCGGAAAGAAGACACGGCCGCGCGCATGAGAACGAGCATCCCCAGAGCAGCGTTAACTCACCTGTTGTCTGATGCACGAGCGGTCTGTTCCTCCAATGCAATCCTTATGTGTTGTCTTTCTGTTTCTGCGTGTTTTATTGTGGTCCGTGAGGCGCTGTAAAGTCCTGGCTTTGCAACAAAAGTTTGACAGTTTGAGCGTGTCTGTTGCGTCAAGTTCAGTAACAGCTTCTCGTGTGGAGTTTTCAACATAAAAGTCCTCGTGTTTACTACCTGCATCGGAGGTTTTAATGTGAAAGGGTTGTTCAGTGAAGCAATGCACAAACTCACGTTGAAACAACAGAACGGAGCGGGACACTGTATGCCGGATGCACGATAAAAAAAAAAAAAAAAAAAAAAAAAATCCTTTCATCGTCAGCAGAGGGGATGGCATCCCCTCGCATCCCCCCTCAAATCGCCTACCGCCGGTAGCTAAGTGTTAGCGTCAGTACTTCTTGTTCAATTTGAACTTGAACTATCGTTCTATAAGCTGTGAAAAGTTAGTGTGACTGTCAACATGTTAAACACTTGAATGTGTGTTTCAGTGCTAGCACGCTAATTCTACTTGTGAGACAAAAGTTCAAAATGTTTCTAAAAAATAAACTCAAACAACTTTCAGGTTATCACACAGTCTATGGGGTATTCCATGAAAGTGGCTTAACAAGTCTAGGCTTATCCTAAAATCTTGAGCTGAAACTAGCTTCATCTCCAACTTAAGCCTCAAGTGGTTCCATGAAAGAAATAAGCCTGTGTCTGACAACGCTAATTCAAGCTTGAAGATTAATCTGAGCTCTGAGCGCGCTCCCGCTGAATGTGACGAGACCAGATCAATGGAGCAAAGACATCACTGAGAATGAGAGAGAAAAACGCTTATTTTACATGATCTGATTGAAACACGAGAGGAGCCAAAGTGCACACGGACTCTAGTTTGATTTGCATCACAAAAGTTTTCAGTTTATACTGGTTTATTCTGATGCGGGGAGCGAGAGGCAGCCCCTCCCCTCCTGTTCACTGCTGGAGAAAGACGAGGCAGTTTACTGCAGAGACCAGAGGATTTATCATCGTATTTGTGAGTAGACTCATCGTTTTCTAATGCAATGTGTGGTTTTCCACTCTGCATGTGGAACTAGTCCCGCTGCGTAAAGTTGTCACAAAGTTATAGCGTAACTCTTCACAACCAGAACTGACCAATCAGAGCAGAGGATGTGTGTCTGTGGTGTGAGGAGAGACGAGGGAAAGAGGTGATGAAGCGCTTCTGTGCGTAAAAGCAGCAGCATGACTCCACGGCTCTCACACTTTAGTCCTGCTTTCATTGCTTCATCCTTTAGACAAATAGCTGCATGCTGTGGGAAATCCAAGTCCAGATACACGTACAAGTTAATGTGCAGTCAATTTGACGTTTGCTCTTACAAACGCGTCTCTCCACTGCGAGAGCGGCTCAAAAAAAAAAAAAAAAGTATTAAAGAAACAGCGAAAGCGGCTCTTTGGTGCCAATGCCAAGTAAATAAAAATGAATAAAACGTGACTTTATAAGTTGTGTTGGGACAGACAGAGAGATTTCACACAGTTGTGGAAGTGTGTGAGGATAAACATGTGACTTAAGTGTTTTTAGACGTTTTTGAGACAAAGCTAAAATAATCTTGACTGTTAGCCTGGTCCCGACCAGGTTTATGTCTGCGCACCTGTTACTGCGGCAACTCAGCGTCACCTCTGGTTAGCCGCGTTAGTGGAACAGAAATGGAGATTCATAAGCCTAGATTGGCCAAATAAGCCAGGCTTTGGCTTTAGCTCGCTTCATGGAATACCCCAATGCTTTTAATTGGTTGTTTATTTTATGTTGTACACATTAATAAAAGTTAGCATTAGCATTGAGACACAATGAGCTAGCGCGTTTGTTGTGCACAGAGCTACAAACATGCTAGCTCATTGTGTATTTAGTATTAGGCAAAATTAAATGAAATGAAAGAATGTGTTGTGTTACATTTCTGATGATTTAATCCCTGTTTTCTCTCTGACCACAGTCTTGTTTGGTGACATGAAAGTACAGTGTTTTGTCTAACATGTTTTTACCTCTGAGTTTCCTCCAAACGACAAAAAACACAACAGTCAGAATAACTCCAAGTCCAACAGCCAACACTGCCCACTGCCACTCTGCACAACAACAAGACAAGATGAGAACATGATTAGAACTCTTCAAAATGTTGCCATGTTTGTTTAGAGCAGGTCTTTCTCTATTTTTTTAAGCAGGTTTTAATTTGAACTTTGATCAGAGTAAAAAAAGGAAATGAAATCCCTGACAAATTAAATTGTTTGTTGTTGTTTTATATTCCAGAAAAAACATGTTTTGTTTTTGTTTCTGCAAAGGTGAAATGAAAGTTTGCTGTAGAAGAAAAATAAATAAATAAAAATTTGTAGTACAATAACTTTGTGTCTAAAATGTATATGAAATACAGTGAGTTACAGTAAGTAGTTGTTTTTGTAGTCAGTCTAGGCTAGAAAACTGGACCTATTTGGTTTTCCCCTCAAAAAGGTCAGACCAGTTTTGCTCCTGTTTACATGTGAGAGAGTAAACTGATTACCCTGGAGAGACATGTCAGATGCTACTCCAGGATTCAGACTGTATATGATCATTTTGCTGTTTATTAATAATGACTGTTTGTGATAGCGTCTGTAAAATTACACACTGATATTTATACTTTATTGTTAATGTGGAGCAGGCAGTGGTTGTGAGCTGCTCAGTTGCATTTGTCCAACTGCAGACCGATTGTCTGTTTACATGACATTTGAAATCAATGCAAAAAAAAAAAACGGTTTACAGCTTCTCAATAGGTCTGCCTGGGTTTACATGTGCTTTGGAAAACTGGTTTAAATTGGACTAGGCTAGTTATGTGGTTTTCCTGGCGTCCATGTAAATGCCCTGAATGCTTGAACCCTGTTATAGTTATAGAGATATTTTACTGTGCATGTGTTATGCAGAAAGACCCGCTCTCTATCTGGTTACATGGCGAAACTTCTTTGAATTAAACAACAAAACAGATCAGGTCTGAACCGGTCTGACAGACGTCTGTCTCCTGAAGCTTGAGACAGTGTTTTTCACGCCGTTTTTTCACCTGAATGTAACTCTTAAGGGCCGTAGGGTCGAGTTTCATTCACAAATGTTGATTTAGCAGCAGAACTTTAGTTTTCTCACAGTGATAAACTGACATCTGAGCTTTTTCCGCTTGTTTCCACTGTTTGTGTCTATGAGCAGCGGCTCTTTCAGGAGGTCGGGTGCCGCATTGCCCTTGTTGAGAAACAGAAAATCCCTCTATAAAATATTGATATATTGATTATTAATATCAGACAGCAGGACAAGAACCAAACGGTGGTATCAGGTAAAAGTAAATATCAGTGTGATTTTTGGCTTTGTCTAGACCCAAGAGACTTATTTTGTGAGCCATCATAATATATAGTTGTTTGATTTTATTATTTTATGTGCAGCACAAACAACTGTTTGTAAAATGTACTAGGAAAAAAGTGGATTGGACTGGAAAACACATTCACTATCAACCTTACAATCTGAAAAAAAAAACTCGGTTACATACCTTGGAGTCCAGCTCCAGTCCCACTGTCTTTTTCACGTTAGTTTGAACTGAAATGAGAAAGTCATTATAACACACATGAATCTCAAAGACAAGCATTCATTGTAACTATGTATTATTTAATTATGTTTTTGTTGTTGTTTTTTTAGATATAAAAGTCAAAACATTAAAAAAATATATTCTGGTTGAGTCTCAGTTTAATCTGTGTCTGCTCTCAACCTGGTTAATCAGAATATCCATGGAAACAAAAGAAGAGATAGAATCACCAAATGACAACTTATTTT
The DNA here is from genome assembly GCA_038363315.1 of Mugilogobius chulae. Classification (NCBI taxonomy): domain Eukaryota; kingdom Metazoa; phylum Chordata; class Actinopteri; order Gobiiformes; family Gobiidae; genus Mugilogobius; species Mugilogobius chulae. The sequence continues at coordinate 14,517,283 of CM076410.1, forward strand.
TCTAATTTTACAGATGTAGACCTGATGTAGTCCTGGTTCTTAAACTTAGACTTTGTCCCTCAGAACTCTCACCTTTGTTTCTTCCTCCTGTGTTGTTTGGGTTGGTGTAGGTTTAGTCGCAGCTGAAATGAACAAAACAGATTTACAAATCCCAACACTGACTTAACTTAACAATACTTTGACCAGAGACAGAAAAATCAAAACTAGAGACAGAAACTAGTCAGTGCATCGTGTCAGGCTGTGATGGAAGCTGACTGGTTTAGCTTTAGATGTGGGCTGTTTTCCAAAACCTAGATACTTTATCTTGCCCAGTGTTCATGTCTTCTGTTGGCATGTGTCCTCCATTTGCCTAGCGCGTGGCTAATTTACCAAGTGTAGCCTTTGCTGCCTCAGGCCTGAAACTGTCAGGTATGAGCTAACAGCTTATGTTGTATCAGAAGAAAGAAGTTCAAAATAGGTAACCTTTCAAAAGAACCAACATAGGCAAATGTTTTTATTAAAACTTTTCTAGTAAAATAAATAAAAACTATTATATATAAAGTATAAATGTGTGTTCAGGTGCTTCATTATGTTCACTGAAGTTTGTTCCATTAAGGTGGGCAGACACGATTTTTGACCCATTTTGGGACGATTTTTCACTCGTGCGACAATTTTGGAGATGGGCCTGAGTTTCAGCACAGTCGTGCAGGGTACAGCTTCGAAAAATGGAAGCTAAAATTACGTGTGCGTGAATTGTGGGAATCCTGTGCTCGCGAGTTGCCTGACGTCTTAGCACCGTGGAGGGCTGTGTCGCAATCAAATGCCATACAGCATCTGCAGAAATCCTCGGGCGGGCAGTGTGTGTTGTGGTCCCTAGGGCGGTGGGCTGGCTGGCGCGCGGGCATTTGCTTGCCATCCTGCTCCAAATCCCCTAGCTCCTTCCACGCACAGTTGACTTTCAACTTTGCCTTGGACTTTCTCAACAGAAACTAAAGTCGGATACTTTGTCATGACACTCGTTTTGCGTGGTTTCTAAAAGTTGCCTGCTTAACAGAAATGTGTTTCGTGTAACTTCCTGATTGAATCTGCATATCTAGTTCATCAGGTGACTTTTGTCACTCACAAAAGCTGAGCGCGCTCCTCTCCCCTCCTCCGCGTTCAGACAGTCCCCCACCCCCAAAATAAAAAATCAGCGTCCCGAATTTTGAACAATCTCATCTGGTCACCCTAGTTGTGTGTCGTTTAGTGTGCATGCAGTAACGAGAAGAGATTGACACCTCACGACCAGTTTCGATCAACAAATGTAGAATCGCAGAAAATCAAACTTGTTGAAATCCTGGTGGCTCCTCGTGGAAACATCGCTCTGTAGAAGCAGAGCCACGATCTATCGCTTTGCTCATGCACAAACAAACACTGGGCATCTCCACTTCTGGATTCTCCTTCTTCTCCCCACCTTTTATGTTGTGCTTCCGGATACAGGAGTCTGACATACAGTGTGAGACTCAGATCACATAAGACCATCACGTGTGTGTGAACATGAATCGTGTAGTGTGAGACATGAATCGTGTAGTGTGAGGACATGAATCGTGTAGTTTGAGGACATAATCGTGTAGTGTGTGGACATGAATCGTGTAGTGTGAGGATGTGAATCGTGTAGTGTGAGGACATGGATCGTGTAGTGTGTGGACATGAATTGTGTAGTGTGAGGACGTGAATCGTGTTGTGTGAGGACATAAATCGTGTAGTGTGAGGACATGAATTGTGTAGTGTGAGGACATGACTCGTGTAGTGTAAGGACAAGAATCGTGTAGTGTGAGGACATGAATCGTGTAGTGTGAGGACATGACTCGTGTAGTGTGAGGACATGAATAGTGTAGTGTGAGGACATGATCGTGTAGTGTGAGGACAGAATCGTGTAGTGTGAGGACATGACTTTTGCGTTGTGAGGACATGAATCGTGTAGTGTGAGGACATGGATCGTGTAGTGTGAGGACATGGTCGTGTAGTGTGAGGACAGACTCGTGTAGTGTGAGGGCAGAATCGTGTAGTGTGAGGACATGACTTTTGCAGTGTGAGGACATGAATCGTGTAGTGTGAGACATGAATCGTGTTGTGTGAGGACATGGATCGTGTAGTGTGAGGACATGAATCGTGTAGTGTGAGACATGAATCGTGTTGTGTGAGGACATGGATCGTGTAGTGTGAGGACATGAATCGTGTAGTTGAGGACATGATCGTGTAATGTGAGGACATGATCGTGTAGTGTGAGGACATGAATCGTGTAGTGTGAGGACATGAATCGTGTGGTGTGAGGACATGGATCGTGTAGTGTGAGGACATGAATCGTGTAGTGTGAGGACATGACTCGTGTAGTGTGAGGACATGACTCGTGTAGTGTGAGGACATGAATCGTGTGTGTGAGGACATGAATCGTGTAGTGTGAAGACATGGCTTTTGCAGTGTGAGGACATGAATGTGTAGTGTGAGGACATGAATTGTGTAGTGTAAGGACATGAATCGTGTAGTGTGAGGACATGAATCGTGTAGTGTAAGGACATGACTCGTGTAGTGTGAGACATGAATCGTGTAGTGTGAGGACATGAATCGTGTAGTGTAAGGACATGACTCGTGTAGTGTAGGACATGACTCGTGTAGTGTGAGGACATGACCGTGTAGTGTGAAGACATGGCTTTTGCAGTGTGAGGACATGAATTGTGTAGTGTGAGACATGAATCGTGTAGTGTGAGACATGAATCGTGTAATGTGACATGAATCGTGTAATGTGAGGACATGAATCGTGTATGTGACATGAATCGTGTAGTGTGAGACATGAATCGTGTAATGTGACATGAATCGTGTAATGTGAGGACATGAATCGTGTAGTGTGAGACATGAATCGTGTAGTGTGAGACATGAATCGTGTAGTGTGAGGACATGCATCGTGTAGTGTGAGGACATGAATCGTGATCTGTAACTTTAGACCCTAGAGATTCACTCGTACAGTCTGAGCAGGCGCTGCAGATCCACCTCTGAAAACATCTCCTTTAGTCTCAGTTTGAGCCAAGAGAAGACACTTTCCTTGAATTAGAAGGACCTTGACCTTGGAAGTCAAGGCAAGGTAACCCTGGGCTCACACTGGATCCAGTTCGTACTCTGGTCCTGGAGTTTCCATTTCCATTCCAGCAATTCATCTGGTCATTTTAGTTGGAAGGAACTTTTTCTGAGCCTTTTTGTTAAGTTGTGAAAACAAGACACAACAGACATGAACCAACTGACCATGAGTAAAGTGCATCCAGTGTTTTTCAAAGTAAAATCATTTTGTGCTACTACAATAACATCAACGTTATAAACATAGACGGTGAAACAAGCCAAAACTCGATGCAAGTGTTTCCCAGTCTTTCCTCTACATGTGTTAGTGATCATGTGAACCCTCATGGTCTCTGTACAAACGCATGCTGCTCCGGCCTCAGTGTGAGTGGCCACTGCACCCAGACTGGGACCAGTGTGAGCCTGGTGTAAAGAACCGAGGCTTTGGAAACAGCTTATGTGTTGGTTTGATCTCACCAGTGTTTCTTTGATCTCCTTCTTCTTCATTCTTCTTCTGAGATGTTGAAGCTTCAGTCGTCATCTCTACTGAAACAAACAAAGATATTTAGGTTTTTGTTCTTCAAATCTTTCAAGCGTTCTTTGATAATCATTAGTCGTATTCTACTTTATACTTCCTATTCTTATTTATTTTTTCTGAGACAAGTCCTCTCACCAGTGTTGCCTTGACCTCCTTCTTCATTCTTCTTCAGAGATGTTGTAGCTTTAGTTTTCATCTCTCCTGAAACAAACAGCAGATTATTAGGTTTTCGCTCTTCAAATCTTTCTCTTGTTCTGTGATAGTCATTAGTCGTATTCTACTTTATACTATTTTCATTTTTCTCAGACTAGTCCTCTTGGCCTCACCTGCTTTGGTGGATTTAGGAGAGAACTTAATCTCTGCTTCATGAGTCTCTTCACATGTGAACTGACTCAGCAGATCCAAGTCTTTGTAAAAGAAATAAGAATCTGGAACTGTAACTATGGTTCCTGTTTGAAGGCGGTCTGTTGTTAAGTTCAGATTCTTGACGTTTTGACAGTTGAGCCGACAGTTTACTTTGACATCAGCAGAGGAAACACGTTACATCCTAAAGAAACATCCTTCTCATCTTCTGTTTAGTCACTATGAAAACAAAACACGCGTCAGTCTGTCAGGAGCAGGTTGTGGGTTAGACTCCTGATCTAATAAAACACTCACATGAGACCACAGACAGATACACAGAAGCATCAGGAGGCAGGCGGTGTCCTGATTGGTGTATTGTTGACAGTGAAACCGTCCAGCATCCTGAGGGCGGACATTTTGAATCTGCAGACCACAGTTTTGTGTCACTGTGATCGATGTGACATCTCTGTACATTGGGTTTGGGTTTTCCTAGACGAATCAGTTCCACAGCTGTTCTTTGCTTTTCTTCGACTTTGATAAAAACCCATGTGGTTCCATCACATTTGTTTTGTTCTTTTTAACATTTTCACAGGGCAAAATGACATCACCTCCTTCTGTCACAAACTCATAACGAGAGGTGTGTGATTCTGTGGAAGAGAAAACAGAAACAGAAACATTACACCTATGAACAGGTTTGAATTCAGTGAAACTATTCATTTTGAAGCTGTTTCACTTCAAGGCACAAAAGTCAAGTGTTACATCTGCCCCACAACATGAGGCAATAGTAACACATGAAATTACAACAATTAAATATAATGTTTTCTTTATCAAAGGTAATGCATTTGATAGACTGGAGGTTGTCCACATTTAAACCACTTTAACTCTGTGATCTTATTATAATAAAACACAAAACTTTACTTTTGTTTTTTCCAACTAAATTGATAATGTGTCTTGGAAAAAAATAAACAAAAAAACTAAATATAAATCTAAATAAAGCCATCCAAAATGAATCTATAAAATGGCTCAATGGCATTGCCATCATGGGCGTTAGCTTTAGCCTTTTGCTAGCTGCACTACAAGGAGTGGGACGAGCTCGAGCTGAGTGAATCTGAATGAAGTCATTGTTCTGACCAATCAGAGCGGGAGTTACAGTGTGAGCAGCGGTAGTCGAAGCTGAAGCCATTTTACACAAAACTAAAACCTTTTGAACCAGAAAAATGTTTATGATGTGAAACTAGGTCAGAATCACAGCAAAATCTGACAGTTTTTAAAGCTGTAGATGCTGTTAGTGTTTAACACGAGCATTTTGTGTTTACATTGTGTTCTTGGGAAGAAATGCTTTCAAACCTGTGGAACCAATGGAGCGACCACTGGGGCTGATTTACAACAGTTACAAGCAGAAATGTCCTGTCCAGATAATATATAGATCCATGCATTTGCCCCAGATAAAGGTGCATTGGAGATTTTTTTTCTTTAGGTTATATTTGCTGTTTAAAAGACAGGCCAAAACGGTTTTTAACCATATAAAAGGGACGCCTATCTCCATCCCATCTTGTCCAGAACAAAACATGAGCTATGTAGACTGCTCAAAACATTTTTTTTTTTGCTGTAAAATGTTTTCCTGAATGTTTCTGTGCAGAGCTGAAGCTTCTGGATTGTTTCTGCTACAAATGGGAGCTTCTGTTACAATTGTTGTCCCTGGTCTCTCCTATAGCGCTGTAAAACTAGTCGCTCATGTGTTGAAATGTTGAGCCCGTTTACTTGAGAGATGTTCTGCTCACTTAACATAAACAATGAACCAACGTTTTTTTGTTTTGTTTTTTAATTCTAATGTTATCTACATTTCTAGATAATGAGTTGTCATAAATTTAACTTTACTTAGAACATTTTGATTTTTTTTTTTCAAAACTTTTCAATAATACTTCTTTAGACATTGTTGATTTTACAGTGTAGTAAAGATTTGCATCTAAAATAATCAAACAAACTATCCAAAAGTTAAGATTTGTTTTTCTAGGATATGTAAAGTGTAATAAATATTTTACCTGAGCGGTGCAGAAGAGCGAGAAAGAGCAGGACTGATCTGAACTCAGCCATGACTTCTGTGACTCTGAACCTTCTTCTCTCACTCACTCGTCTCTTTCACAAACTTCCTCCAGGTCAGTTTCACAAGTCACACAAGTCTTTACACCAAATACAACACTGTCACGTACGTCAGTGGAAACATCCAGAGCAGCTGAACTGATCTGTTTTAGTTGTTGTAGAAAATGCACTATACTTCCACTACCTGCTCGTTTCCATAGAGATGTTATTAAAGATGGCTTGGACAAAAACATATAGAGTAGACGCGCAGTTGGATTCAGAACTGGGTTGGAAATGCTGTTACGCGGGGATCCCACTACATGCATCTGCGCTCCGCCCCGGGTCTGCCTCCGAAAGTTGCGCAGAACCCTCGCCACTGTCTCCGCTCCAGTCCGCTCCGCAGGGCTGCGTTGCCCCGATGAGTTCAAGAAGGGCATGCGCCAAAAACACGAGTTTGTGAAATAAAAGTCCCCGTTGAAGATCAAATAATATATCAGGAGCACAGACGACTCATGTGTTTCACGTGATCACAACAGAAGGACGTGTTTCCTCCTCCGCGGAGGGTAAAGAGGCTTTAAAACTGTTACGAGCACGAACGTTGTCCTGTCCGTGTGTCACTGACATATTATGTAGTTAACAGCCTGCTTTATGTTAAACTACGAACTTTTCGTGATGTGATCAATACAAGTACGTGTGGAGTGATTTTCTTTGTAATTCCGGACATAGTTCATTTTCTTTTTCCTGTTTGGTGCGTTTTGATTGGCGGAGATTGAGTTGGCCGGACTCGGCGGAGAAGAAATAGCCTTGATCTGTATTTTGGTCGTACGGCGACGGAGAGACGGAGCTGAGGCGGAGCCCTGCGCAGCGCACACAGAGGATGTGGAACGGCATTCATTCATTAAAACAGCTGCGCAGTTGATCCGGCAGTCGGAACGGAGCGGAGATGCATGTAGTGGGATAAGCCCGTTATCATTACCTACAATTTATTGATAAATAATCGTCCACTTGACACTTGAACACGTCTATGTATTACATACAAACAAAACGTATTTTTGTCTAGAATTTAATTTATCAGCATTAAAAACACAATTTTTTTTTTTTTAATAGGCATTTAATGTTTTTTGGCACTGCTGGAGTTAAAGTATTATTGGCTTTGCTGAGCAACCAAGATGTACTGTTTTCAGGAATTAAAGATCAAAGTTAACTAGGATTTATTGAATGATGTCATAATGTTGTTTAAATGTATGCTACTGCAATGATAAAAATACAATAACCACTACTTTATGTACAGCCAGTCAGAGCGCAGCATGACGTCTTGCTTGTGCTAACATGGCGCAACCCAGCTAGCGAAATATAATCATTTTTAGTGTATTAAGTTTATTTGACAGGGACCATGTACAGAAGCATGAATAAAAAACATTGAAGAGATGCTTTGTACCAGACTATGGCTCTAAGAGCTCATTTCCATCTGCAGTCCCTGAGACAGACAAGAATACACAGCACAGACAGCATAAAACAAAGCAGTCTATTAACAAACATGTCAATCTGCATTAGTACAATTCATTTAACATTAAATAACCTGGTTTAACTCCTACATTTAAAACAATCCTACAAATGGTGACACGTCTGATTGATTATTAAATGTTTTTTCAATTCAACATTAAACTTTTTGTAGTCTTTATATAGCTTTAATTGTATTGATAATGTATTCCATTCTGCTGTTGCTTGAATGAAAAAGCTGATTGGTCCAAGTGCGGTCTTTTTTTTTTTTGGTATCCCACACTGACCGTGACATGTGGACCGCGTTGTTCTAATCATCTGTTCTGTGAGTCTAAAGTGAGGCAAACCTTCTGAGAGGTGGAGGAGCCATATTATTATAATTAAAGTTCAGTTTTTATATAACAAAGCAAAATTTATACTAATACTGATCATAAGTAGCAAGTAAAACATTGATTTTCTTGCTTAAATATAGTTTGTGATTTTGCAGCCAGAGCTAACATTGTACCTACACCAGAGCGTTCTCCTGTTTGTTTTCCTATAGCCGTTAGCATTAGCCCTCAAAATACGCAAGTTATGAAAGATCCAGAGAGTGTCAGCTGGTACAAACCTAAAGCCACATTTAGCAGAGGTCAAAGGTCAGAGCCTCGCTACAACTTATTGTTGAGTTTACTAAGTCTTTAGTGTTTTATTATAGGCTACGTTTGTGCATAAAACTGCTAACGGCTAGCAAACTTTAAATAGAGATTTTAAGCTAATCCATCATTTAAGGCTCTAATGACACTAATTGTCCTTTTACATGTTACAGTGAGAACGACATAAAAATGACATAAATATCACTAATAAAAGTTGTAGATGTAGCTCTGTGGAGCAGTGTCCACGTCACAGTGATGGAGTTTGAATAGCATTTTCTGTCTATGAATGTGTTGCGTTTGGAAACATAATCTCACACAGTGTTGCCAGACGTACGATAATTATCGTTTTTGTCCGATCATTTCACCTCCTGTACGATGTACGATCAATAATTCTAAGTCACTGCAAAACTCTATGTAAATGTACGATCATTTCGAAGCGCCAGGTCTTTTCTTCGTCTTGACTAACTTGAGCTCACCTAAAAGACTGAAAACTGACCCAAGATCAGCAACACTTAACACAGCGTGAGCTTTATCGGTGTTCTGTGATATAATTGGTCAACAGCACTATAGTTCCTCATGACTGCAAGTCTGCATCTGCCCAATGAGCTGAGACCAAACGTAAACCTCATGGAGACATTGAACAAGAGAAAGAGTGAGTGAATCAATGCTTTGTTTTACTTATAATACAGTATGACTGCGTTCTAATAATAATATTTTGGGCTGTGAAGAGGAGAAAGCTTGCTGTGTGCAATGCATTAAACATCAATGATTAAATGTTTTCACCCACCCAACTGAGCGGAACATGTTTAAAAATCTATTTAATCGTCTAAAGAGGTCTTTATTTATTCTACAAATTGCCCTGGCTGAAATAGAACACAATTTGGATGTGTACGATATTTTAGCAAAATACGATAATTTGAGGTTCTGGTACGATAATTCAACATTTCCCATCTGGCAACACTGATCTCACATCACCAAAAGCTTCATAAGACACAATTTTGTCCGGAGGAATATGGCGTCGCTCTGTTCCAGTTGTACAACAGAGCAGTGCTACTGACTGCGCGTCTACTCATTAATGTCTACGGCTTGCAACATACGGGCATTTGCTGTTGCACAAAATACTTTTGGGTCTATGCTAGTCTCTGGTGGTGATGGCGGTAGATGTTAACGTTCAGCATTTTTCTTTTGACCAAATAAATTGAAAACCAGCACTGGAGTCGTGGAAAAACAGCACATTTCTGAGGATGTGAGAGATTCTGGTAACAGTCCAAAGTGTTTTATTAAAATAGCTGCCTCACGTGAACGGCTCCACACACTGGCCGTTTTTAAAGGATTTATTGGATTAGTTTAGTAATTTTATGACAAGAAAATGAGGTAAATATTTTTGACGAGGCTCTGTGTGTTTGATATCAGTTCAATGTCCATTAGTGTAAGCAATAATTAGCCTGCTAACTGTAGCTTGAGTCCACAGGCATGCGTTAACAGCTAGTTTGTCGACCACAAATGTCCACATTGCTGTGAAGGTCTCAGACAAACGAAATCCAACACAATACATTAGGGATTTAAATAAAACAAACGAGCACAATCTTAGCTAGCTAGAAACATCAAGCTAGAATAATGTAACGAGGGAGGATGGGGTAATGAAAGAGTTGGATGAATTAAACGTACTTAGCATAAATCTAATGAAATTACTGACCAACAACGCCACTGGAGTTTACTCCAGAAAATAAAAGTAAGGACACAGGTTTGTTAAATTGAGTGGACAGAGGAAGAAGTTTACAAAAAATATGAATAATTTAATTATTAAGGTTAAAAGTTTTTGATCATGACACATTTAAATCTGTTTCAAATTCACCAAGTTCACAATTTTGGGACCAGCCCTTTATACATTAGGTGTGTTCAAGATGGTCCAGACGGTGCAGTCGGCTCGAGCCGGTGTCGGGGGTCGGGGGCTACGTCAGGGCTACATAGGCCCCGGTAATCTCCAGAGATCAATCCGGCTCAAGTCGACTTTACAAATTGTCGAGGCGAGGAAAGAGCAACTGCTCCCGGCTTTACCACCTCGATGACTACAAAATCAAGATGCATGATGGGAAATGTAGTGCAGTGATTGACCGCTGATTCGCTCTGATCCAACGTGACTCGCTGCAGTTCCTCCTCCTCTGTCTTTATCGTATTTGTGACTTTTATAACATCACACGTGTTAACATGAGTCAGAAAGACCCAGACTGTTGGACATTACACACAACAACATTAATACATGATCCTGATGAGCTGAAAGTCACTTTTACAAAGGCAAATCTAAAGTGTGCCAACTTTTCATGAGCTCTTTATTCTTTGTTCTGGTGATGTGTGAGTGAGTTTGTGATGCGTGAGGGAAACAGAATTCCATTTTTGTAGGTCTCATTTGATTTACAGCATGTCATAATTCCAGTTGCACAAGGTTTTTGTGGAGCTGTGAACATTGCTTAAAATTAGGAAAAGTCCTGGCAGGGAAGGGGGGTCAAAGTGAGAACAGGGCTGGCAGTGAAAGAGTTAATAGAAATATGTGATTTTTATGTCCCTCACATTATTGTCCACCCTGTCGTGATATATGAGTCATTAAGACCAGATAAACTGGGCTGGTGCATCACAGGTACATTTCTTTAATCAGCTCAGTGAAAGGAAACTAATCTGATGAAGTGACCATGTCTAACATTCTCGGGTTTGATTGAGTTGAGCTGTTTAGATAAAAAATCTAATGTGGTCATCCTTAACTTGTCCACCCTGTCGTCATGATATCTCTGCAGCAGAACTACAGGTTTGATTTGAAATGTAGCAGTAAATCATAAGAACACTAAGCTAAAGCATGGCAGAAAGTTAGCAAAAGTTTTGACCAGAGAGCTAAAATACTGTCTGAAGGTGAAAATGTCCACCCTGTTGTTGCTTTGAAATGTCCACCCTGTCGTGATTCCACACATGACCCAATAGATATTCTCATGAATTGGACAAAAAAAATGAAGTGGGAGATTGGCAATAGTTATTTTAAAAAGTATTTCAAGACCAAAAAATCTAATTAAATTAAAAAAAAAATTAAAAAGGAAATTTGAGGACCCAAAAGGCACCGCTCAGAGAGAATCACCCATATATTTTTATGTGTATTTATATTTTGATTGTCAACTCATTTCTCATAAAGCGTGAGCGTTCGCAGGTCCTGTGCGTCAGTTTAAAACGTTCTGTCTGCAAGCCACCTATTGTCAGATTTTGTGTTTTAGTGGAATTTGCAGAGTATTAACCTTATACGTATCTCAGAGTTTCTGTTTGGAAATCTTGAGAATATTTCCAAATGTATCTAAATTAAAAATGCACTTAGCAGTTTTCTGTAACAGAATCAAATGTAATCCGACAGTTTAGAAGTGGATATTAGATTGTAAAGCACTTTGAGTGCCTGGAAAGATAGAAAAGCACTTTATAAACAGACCTTTTTTTACTTTACCAAGACACATTTGGAGGCTTTTGTCTCTTATCTGATTTCATTTGAATTGTCTACTTGATACGTAAATACTTCCCTTTATTAACAACTTACACATTTAATATTGCTCTCACATCATTTAGTATTACTTCTGAGATGGTTGATTGTAAAATCACTCAGTTTTGCCAAATTCTGTCACAACAACTCCATTTAAACCAGTATGTCAGGGAAAACACTGCATCCATTCCACGCTCATGTTTGTTTGAAGCCCATTTTTATAAGAATGAGCTTGACCCAAAACCCAAACTGAAGTACAAGTTAAACCGTGCACTGAGGCAGCTCAAATGCAGTACGTGTGAAAACATTCTTAAAAACCTGTCTGAAGTGTGAAAATACAAAGCGGAAGTTTGTGGAGAACATATAGTGGGTGAAAGAGAAGAATGTTTGGACACAGAAGTCATGGCTGTGTTCAGATCAGTCCTGCTCTTTCTCACTCTTCTGCACTGCTCAGGTAAAACCGTTTCTAGATTCTGAGCTATGATAAACTGTTAAAACATTGTCTGTTAGTTTGTTTTGTGTCCTTTGAAGCTCTGGGACTTAAAACTCATCAGCAGGAAGTAGAAACTCACAGTATTTGATCTAAGATTAGATTAGTAGAGCTGAATGATTTATCAGTTAAATTCAAGTACTCTCACATGTAAATGTTTGTTTTACGCATCATCGCCTGTGCGGTTGTAGGTTTTTAACCCTTGTGTCTCATTGGGGAGTTTTACTCCACTTTGTAGCATTTTTTATTTTGAAATTGTCCACTATTGCTACAGTTTTGGAGATCTTTCAACACATTTCTTGCTTAGAACCTTTGAGCTACATTTTCAACCCAGACTCATGTCATTTACAAAAGTGCCTTCCTTATGTTCTGTTAGGCCCTTTGATGGAGGTAAAATTATATAGACGATTTATTTTTCAAACTTTTGCTTAAATCTAATAATCCACTTCAGTTCTGACTATACAAATACAATATATATATATATATATATATATATATATATATATATATATATATAGTAATAAATCAAGGATTTCTTATTTTAACAGACTTAAAAAGCAAATTCACAAGGTGGTGAAAATGGCCCATTTTTCATATAAAATGTGAATTTAAAGATTCAGAAGAGCTGAAATGTGTCGTTTTTAGACTCCACGAGAATTGTGTGTATTTCCTATTGAAACAGGAGGTTTTGGAGGTACAGTATGTGTGTGATTTTTGGTGTATGTGCGTATAATGGTTTATAGCAGTGCTTCTCAAACTTTTTTTGTCCTGTCCCCTTGAGATGGAAAAACATATCCATGCCCCCAGACTGTAAATAAAAGTCTGCAAAAGTACAAAACATGTACAAAATTATATTTTGGCTTTAGATCATAATTTTAGCACCAAATTATATATTTAAAAAAGGTCTATTTTGTAGTTCAATAAATAAACTATGAAGCCAATGATATAATTATCACACCAGTCTTCATCAGTTTGAATATTTAGGATCAAAATGTTATTTCATCTTGTTTAGGCTGAACAAGTATTTGTATGTTAAGCTAATGTGTTTTTCACAACTAATGAAAGATTAGTCTGTTTTAGACCTTATGAAAACTGGATAGTCCTGGTTAACTAAATACACTGTGTGAAGTAAAACAATCCCATTTTCAAACTTTTCAAAGTAAACATCACACATACATGTATAAAAGTTTGCGCATCGTCGCTGATCGAGGCTGATTCTACTGGGGTATATTTAATGAGGTGTTAACGTTACTCGCGGGTTGAAGACTTAAACGAGCCGTATCTCTGTAATTCTGAGTCTTTTTGGATGTTTTAAAAACTCAGGCGGAGCTTGTGTCTGTCCCTCTGCCAGTACAACAGACCTCTCTTCTTGGTGCCATCTGTGCAAAACTGCAGCGGAAGAGATCCTCTGTAGACTGTTTATGAGCGTGAGGGAGAGAAAAGCTGCAGAACTGCTCCCGCGCCCCCCCTGAAAACTTTCTGCACCCACCCTAAACGTGCGCGCCCCACACTTTGAGAAGTACTGGTCTATAGAACAGAGCTGTTCAAATACAGCTTAGCACTAAATTCAAATATGCATATTGTTCAAAATTCACACACAATCCCTCCAGTCACATCAGACCAAGTCAGACACATCTAACCACACAGAAAGGGTCAGATTTGGACAGAACAAGCCTGTTCTGATTACAGTTGCACTTTTTGTACTATTGTAGTCAGGCTGGAGGGTCATGATTTGTTGTTACTGTAACAATAGCAATAAAACTAGCTTTTATTTTATTTTTTGTTTTTTACTAAATTGAATAGAATCGAAAATGTGTTAGAATTTTATTTTTTATTTTTTCTCTTATTGATTATCACAAGTTTGTGTGTGGACCTAAAATGATTGGACCAAAGATACAGAGACGGATTCATCCTCTTAGGTCAAGTTTGTTTGTTCAGTTCTTAGTATAATTAATGTTTTCTCTTCCACAGAACCACAAACACCTCGACATGAGTTTGTAACAGAAAGAGGTGATGTCATTTTGCCCTGTGAAAATGTTAAAAAAGAACAAAACAAATGTGATGGAACCACATGGGTTTTTATCAAAGTCGAAGAAAAGCAAAGAACAGCTGTGGAACTGGTTGTTCATGGAAAACTCAAACCCAATGTCAGAGAGATGTCACATCGACTCACAGTGACACAAAACTGTGGTCTGCAGATAAAAAATGTCCGCCCTCAGGATGCTAGACAGTTTTCTTGTCAACAATACAACCAATCAGGACATCACCTGCATTCTGATGCTTTTGTGTATCTGTCTGTGGTCTCATGTGAGTGTTTTATTAGACCAGAGTCCTGTACTACGAACGTCGCTAGATCTGTTAACCCTGGATTTTCTCAATGAAGCCGTGCGCGTTCACAGAGCAGAGGCGGGGTTAACACAAACTGACCAATCAGAACAATCGTCTTCAAACAAGAGGAAACGTCAATCATGAACCGAAATATACAAGTATTAAAATCTAAGAGAAGGAAACACGCTGCAGCTTCAAATGAAGTCTGAGCTTAATCAACCAATCACAGACACAGAAGTTACGCTGCAGAGTTCATTTAAATGTCCTGCATCGATATAACAGACTAAAACACAAATGTGCAAACATCACAAACATTTAATAGATCGACCGTTAGTCTGAATGAGCTGTGTCCTTTATCTGAGTCAAAGTGATGCATAAAAATCCACAGCCAAATGTGCACAAAGTGCAGTCGAGTCGTTCATTATTTCTTGACAATGAAAGAATTTATTAATCATCACAGATTAAATGGGATTCTTCAGTCACTGTTAAGATCTCATCCTCCTCTTAATAAATAGGTTATGTGTCGTGCGCATCGCATTGATAAAAAAGAAAACGCCGTGACATTCACATTTCCTCATTTCTCCGCTGCCCTCTCTCTTCTCTCTCTCCTCTCTCTCTCTCTCTCTCTCTCTCTCTCTCTCTCCTCTCTCTCTCTCTCATCTCTCTCTCTCTCTCTCTCTCTCTCTCTCTCTCTTCACAAACGGCTTAATTCTCATCTCATTGGCCAGTGCCTCGTCTTTTTAACTTATTCAGAACTTATCCTGGTTCGAAGCAGGTTATGAGTTTGCCGCATGTTGCATAGAGATCTGTTTAGATAGGACGTGATCCAGTTTCGTAGGACCAGACCAGGTTTAACCCCGAACTTACCTCACTAAACCCCAAATCTAGCTTCGTAGTACAGGACTCAGGAGTCTAACACACAACCTGCTCATGACAGACTGACACATGTGTTTTGTTTTCACATGACTAAAACAGAAGATGAGAAGGATGTTTCTTTAGGATGTAACGTGTTCTCCTCTGCTGATGTCAAAGTAAACTGTCGGCTCAACTGTCAAAACGTCAAGAATCTGAACTTAACAACAGACCGCTTCAAACAAGAATGATTACAGTTCCAGATTCTTATTCTTTTACAAAGACTTGGATCTGCTGCGTCAGTTCACATGTGAAGAGACTCGGAAGCAGAGATTAAGTTTTCTCCTAAATCCACCAAAACAGGTGAAAATGAAAATAGTGTAAAGTAAATATGACTAATGACTATCAAGGAACTATCAAGATTGACTCAATATTGTCTGAGTATCATCATACTGTATGTTAAAAAAATTGAGATCTTAAGTTCTGTCATTGTGGCTCAGCCCTGTTCAGTAGAGGAAAAACAAATACAATGAATGGACACAACAAAACGCTTAAAGATTCAGAAAATATTTTATGTTAGTGAACAAAACAAAATACACAAACTAGGAACTTGCTTTGATGCTAATGTCCCACACTGATGAGATTTAAACAGTTCGAAAAAGTTCCCCGGAAAGTCCAGAATTTTATCAGGTCAGAATAAAGACAGGTAAACTCTGAATCAAACAATCGGCCCGAGACCACCCCTTCAGGTGGCTGGACCGATTGCAAACGGACTCAGGTGTCACTTATGGTCTGAATTAGGGGTGGGAATCTCTGTTTGGCTCACGATTCGATTCGATTTCAATGCAGAGGCTCATGAGCCGATTGGGTCCGATGCATCGATGCATCTTTAGATTCTTTTTAGATAACAGCAAACAGTAACGCTTAAACAGCCGAGGATCCTTACAAACAGACCAAAGTACCTCCAGGTCCTGACTCGCTTAGTTCATTTAAATCCATATGTCCAGAAAAACAAGAAAGCACAGACAGACTACTCTTCCATCGTGAGCACTGCTGCGCTCGTCCCGCTGGCACAGTGAGCATCCGCTGAGTTCCTCCCTGCGAGCATCAGGTCTGTGTCCCACGCAAACCCAGGCTCCAGACGGGGTTGAAATCACCCCTACCACTGGACTGGAGTCTGGGTTTGGACTCGTGTCTGGTCTGCTTCATTTTCGCTTTTCCACACTGTCAAACTTTATAATCTAATTACAAGTCCATGTTATCATAAGGCCGTTATAATGAACGCATAACGGGCTGATACTTCACTATACAGTCTAACTTTTATCCACAAACATTAGCTCGCCCCTGCGTCAGATCTGTCCAATGAGAACGCTGCTTCTCACATATGTTTAAAGTCCACTTGAACAGCGCAATGAGAATACGAACTGAAACAACTAAAAAAAAGCCTGGATCAGTTTGGCTCAAACAAGCGGACTTTTGCACTTTTCTGGTCTGAATACACCCTCTTCTTCAAACTGTCTCGTGCTCTTACTGGTGAAAAGTAAGCAATAATGATCAGGTAAGAGAAGCTATGGCATAAGTGCATCAATAATTTAATCATTGCAAACACAAAAATTAGTTTAAACAACTTATAAAAAAAACAGGTTCATGACTTCCTGTTTAAAACTGCAGAACTGCATAAACTGATTTTATTATACTTTAAAATCTATATTTTTTTTCCATGAGAGGAGTTTGGGCCCATATGAGTGTGTTTACATGAGCACAAAGAACCCGATTATCAGCAGTATCCTGGCTGTGACAATTATGTGGATCTGGTATTTACAGTGTTCAGAGAAACCAGGATATTCATGTTCCTGTTCACATGAGCACTGGGAATATCCTGGATATTTAGACTGGTAACTATGGCAACGATGACACAGTATGGCGATAAACTAAGCATGTGTGAGACTTTGTTACTAGAAACATGTTAAAAACCCATAATTACCAAACAGACAAAATACAACTGAATAAGAACATCAGACTGTAGATCACATCAGAGCTTAGGGAAGAGTGATAATTATGTCTGACTTCTGAAGAGCCGGTTCAGAGTTATTTGGGACATTTACGGCTTCTGCCAGATCAGTTCCTTGAGTTGCACATGCTCAGTTTGGTTCCATCAGTGAGAAATCTGGTTCTGATGTTACATGGCATAATATATCAGAATATCTCATGATATTCGAATAACCAGCTATTGAAATCAGTTCTGGTGTTACACGGACACACACATAATTAAAAATCCTGATCATCACCCATAGACATTAAAAGAGTAGACGCACAATCAGCAGTTCTGCTCTGTTGTAGAGACCTGCAAGGGACTAGATTTTCATGACCGCTCCCGCCTGATCCCGAAGCATCCGTGACCGTTCCGGACGCTCCCGTGTGCCTGCCGCCCAAGAAACCTCCACGGGTCCCGACTTTTTTTTTTTTTGGTGACAAGAGGTTGCGTGGCGCCCCACGAACATAACAACATGGACACAAATGACTAAACTCTGCATAACCTCTGCATCTAGTTTTAAAATCATAGGCACCAGTCTAAATAATCTGCAACAAGGAGATTATGTTCGTTTGACAAATTCAATCATAAGCCATGATGTCTGTGTATTTCTTACCTGAAATACAAAGCTCTCACACCTCCATTTTCTGCTAAACCAACACCTTACTTGCCCAACTCCGTGTGTGTTATCCATCTCCCGTGCGTAAAAGCCAGTCCTTCTTCATTCCTCTGGGTTTTCGCCCGTGCAGCGGCTGCTGCTAGCGCGAGGACTCACAGATGATACGCACGCTAGGAAATACAGCAACGAGTTTACATGTCAGCACCTCGCAGGTGTCCGTGTTGCGTCTCTCTGTTGACCAGCAGTGCGCACAAAGCGGTATTTCTTTCTTGCTACATAACATTTTTAAGACAGCGGAGAGAGCACGAGTCCGGTCGGGACCCGAGGTGTTTGCCTGACCGCCTGTTCCCGCCCAAGGCAACGTTAAAACCGCCCGATCCCGAGGGTTTGCTCTCGGGTCGCGTGGGTCCCGCGGGAATTCCCGCCCGATGCAGGTATCTACTCTGTTGCTACAACTCGAACAGAGTGACGCCATATCCTCCAGTAGAGGTGATGACACAAATCAACTGAACTCAATGGCAGAACTATCACTTTTATGGATAAGCTTAAACAAGCGATTCACCAAAATCATGAGCCAAAACGGACTGATTTGTGTCTTATAAGCTTTTTAAAACAACTTGGCGATGTGAGATGTATTTCTCAAACTACTATTCTTAGACTGGAAATAATCCATCACCGATTGACAGACACTCCTCCACAGAGAAGTGAAGCTTTACTTTGTTTGGTGTTATTTATGTCATTTGTCTGCTTTCTCACAGTAACATGTAAAAGAGACGTTTGTGTCACTAGAGCCTAAAAGATGTATAAGTTTGTTAGCCGTTAGCAGTTTATACACAATTTTTATCTACAATAAAATAAGAGTTGTAAACTCACAATAACTTGTTCAAGGCTCTGACCTTTGACCTCTGCTAAAATGTGGTTGGTAGGTTTGTACAGCTGACACTTTCACATGCATCTATTAAAATATCTGGATACGGTATTGCTAGCTTGCAGCCGTTGTAAATCAGCCCCAGTGGCCGCTCCATTGTACGGCAGCGGGAAAATGCCTCTACAGGCTAGAGAGGATTTTTTCCCTCGAGCGCAATGCAAACACAAACCACCCGTGTTCTCCAGAAACAGCATCTACAGCTTTAAGAACTGAAGGACTTTGCGCGATTCTGACCTAGGTTCACATCATAAAACTTTTTTCCGGTTCAAAAGGTTTTAGTTTCGTATAAAACGGCTTTTTAAGCTTTAGCTTCGGCTACCGCTGCTAACACTGTAACTGCCGCTCTGATTGTCAGAACGGTCACGTGTGAGCTTTCGGCTTCTTTCGGATTCACTCAGCTCACTCCTCGCGGGGGAGTTACGGAGGAACACAACTGCGCATGTTTCATAGCCTGTAGCGCACCTAGCAAAAGGCTAAAGCTAACGACCATATTGGCAACGAACGCCAGTGAGCAAAAGCCATTGACACACAGCGCCCGTCATCTTTGATCACCAGGGCTTGATTTTTCATAACTTGCGTTTTTTGCGGGCTAATGCTAATGGCTAATGCTAACGGCTATAGGACAATAAACAGGAGCACGCCCCGGACTAGCTTAATCTTAACAGACTAGCTCAGATGCTAAGTGTTCGATAGCATCAGAGTCGAACTGCTACTAATTATATGTCTATGATCATAACCGCGTTATTCGTGCAAATGTAAACGCCCTCATTGTTGCTAGGCAAGTTCCTAGTGGGCTGTTTCATTTATGAACAGGAAGTACAGTTTAATCCTAAAATATGGATAAACTAGTTTGAATTTTGTGAAAAGTCTAGTAATGTCTCAATTATAATGATCTCAAGTTTGTCTTAGTGAAATGACTAGTTCAAGCTGTCACAGGCACTTAAGAACATCTCTGGGACAGTTTAACAAAATGTTACGAGGAGCTCTAGTTAGGCTACTGCATCAGATAGAAGACAGAAGGAGAAGACATCTGTGTGTTTGTTTGTCTTTTCAGATGATGGAGATCCCAAGAGTTGTCCCTCCTGTGAAAGCAGAGTGTGTGAGGATCTCAGGACAGGTTTGTGTTGTGACTGTTTCCCCTACAGTCTGACACATGCACAACAAACCTCCAAACATGTTCTCCTCAGGTGTGTGGATGAAATGTGTGCTGTTCGGTGTGCTCACGGCTGCTCTCATCCTCTCTGTGACTGTGCTTCAGGTCTGGATCAGGACTAGAGGTGGGTTCCTGCTCTAGAACTGAACTAGACCTGGTTTACTTCTGTAGGTCTTCTTAGTAAGATCAGTTTTAGTCCTGAGTTGGAGTATAAACACCTAGATTAAAACACTTCAGAGTTGTGTGAATAAAGCCAAGCAAACTCTGGTGACCTGCCTGAAAATGTGGTCTCATTGCAAACACATTAGACCAGGGATGTCCAAAATGTTTTCAAAGTGAATGGCATTTTGATAGACTTCATCAAAGGCAGAAAAGTTTTGTCACACAGGAGAGAACAAGTCTTATCAGAAAGAGACAGACTTTGCAAGGAGGTTGGCTGGCTCCCTTACTTTTTCACTGTATATTTTGAAATGTGGCTATATTATCAGAAAACATAACGTTATGGTCATTTATAGAGCTACGCAGAAGACACACAGCTTTATGTCTAATCAAAAGGGAGCTATAGACATTTAAGATATTCCTGGCGATTTCAGTGTATTTTGAGCACAGCTATTTTAAGTCGAGTCTTATGCTGCGTTCAGACAGGACAGCGTCGAAGCCTCCCAAGCATCCAGTTTACATCTTAAGTCACTGTACACCTGTGTCTTGAGGCGTCCAGTGAATTTGCAGGGCAAATTGGTGTTTAGGGTGTTGAAACCTGCAAGACGCAGCGTCTTGTGAAGTGGACGCTCAAACCTGCGGCGGTCGCTTTGGTTGCCTCATCAGGCGTAGACGTCCGAGTTGAGTTCTGCTGAACTTGCAAGCGTCAAACCCCCGTGTCCACCAATCAGACACTGCTCTCCTGTGACGTAGTGATGCCGTTCTCCTCTCACATCAAGGGGAAAAGCGGGAACGCAAAGAAGTGTACTTTGAAAATATTCTGCGTCAAAATTTGCTTCAACGCACGAAATTAGACACTTCGACGCTGTCCGGTCTGAATGCAGCATTATAGAATGTTGTTGAAGTGGTGTCTCAGAAAAGTAAACAGATTGTTCTGTAGATGTTAAACCCTCCAGGCGGTGCTCACATTAGCATCACGCTAGTATTTAGTTGATGCTAGCATTGTTTGATATATTTTCATCACTTTAGTCCTTCTCCATGTCTTCGTATCTATATTTGACACAATATACTGTATCATACTTAAGTCCACACTTGCTGTTGCAATTGTCGAGCAGTGAGTGGTAAAACTGTTGTTCCCCATTAAAACACATGCAGCCCTATTTTGCCCTTTGTCTGACGGATGGTCTAAAGTATTCCTCTGTTGGCCACTAGTGGCTCTCTCCAAGAGCTATACACTGTCAGTGTAGAAGGTTGGCTTCAGCCAGATGTGAGGGGTACCGTTCCTTCATTGAACCAGACACATGCTCACGCCTGTGACAAGTGAGCAGCTGCATCACAGGCAAAAGTGAACTGTAGCAGCAGCTTCAGTTTGGAAAAAAAAAGTGTAATAATAGAAATCTATTTGGTCAAAGTCTATTCATATGACAGACTTATGTTTTCGAAATTAGTCGCGTTTCTCGGCGACCAACTTGCAGCTTTCATGTTCATGCAGCCACGGTATCTCTGACTCTCTATTTTAGAACACTGTTTAGGTCTAATGTCAAGTGGCCGAGTGGATAACGCGCAGGACTCTGGTGTGAAGAGTCCGCGGGTGCGTGAGTTCGACCCCAGGCAACAAATAGCTGATGAAGATCTGTAACAGATATGCAAATCCTACTTTCTGTACAAACACATTGTATTATCGTTTTAAAATACAAACAAACACTATTTCATGTATATTTATGTATCTATTTATTTAATGTATGCATAAGTGCAAAAAAAAAAGAACAATACATTTTACTCATGTGAGAAGTGAACCTAGGTCTCTGGCGTTCTAACCCTGCGCTTTACACGTGCGCCACTAAGATACTTCCAAACAACATAAATTTTGGCCTCTTTGGCCTTTCCATAGCATTCACACTGCCCCATGTTCACTCTCACATCTGATTATCTTTTTATTAAGTCAACAGGCTTTACGTAAAAGAAAAGACATATTTTTAGACAAAGTTGTTAAAGTCTGTCATATGAATAGACTTTGACCAAATAGATTTCTATTATTACACTTTTTTTTTCAAACTGAAGCTGTTGCTACAGTTCTCTTTTGCCTGTAATGCAGCTGCTCACTTGTCATTGGCGTGAGCACGTGTTGGTTCAATGAAGGAAACGGTACCCCTCACATCTGGCTGAAGCCACACCTTCTACACTGACAGTGTATAGCTCTTGGAGAGAGCCACTAGTGGCCAACAGAGGAATAATTAAGACCATCCGTCAAGACAAAGGGCAAAATAGGGCTAATGAGGTCTGTTAGTCCATTAAAACACATGAGGTCTGTTAGTCCATTAAAACACATGAGGTCTGTTAGTCCATTAAAACACATGAGGTCTGTTAGTCCATTAAAACACATGAGGTCTGTTAGTGGGCGTTCCCTCAGATGTCGACTGTATCTACCAGTACTTTAAACTGCGTACTTCCATCCACAATTGGATAAATTGAAATTATGAAATTAAATAAAACAAAACGGAAAATACTATTCAGACCTACATTTTACTGCTCACATCAATTAAGTAGGACCAGTGTGCCATAGGAAACCCTACCAGGGAATAAAGTCCAAGACAGCATAGCTCCTAGGATCATTCGACGGAGTTACTGTTTTAGAACATTTTATATGTAAATTGTATAATATTTTTGTTTTATTGTAAAAAACACAGAAGTGTTTGAAGATGTGCTTCCTCTCTGAGTAGCCCACTTGTCTACTGTGCTTGTGTCTGTCACAGGAGTAAAGTTGACTGCTCCAAAAGGACACAGTCTCTTTCATTGTAATTAAAATCTTTATTAGTTTGTGATGTTTTTTTTTTCTGTTTTTGTCTCTGGAAACACTTTGAGCTTTTAAGGGCAAGCATTTGGGCCCTGGAATGCAGTGTGGACATTCCTGCATTAGACAGATCAGTTTTTCATTTGAGTCTTTTTTAAAGTCGCCTCTTTTCTCTGTAGTTGTAATGACCTCTGCTGCTTTGTAGAAATTAGAATTCTTATCATTTTTGTCTTTCAGGGCCCAAAGCTCGAAGAAACCGGACCAATGTAAGTATAATGAGAGGGGAGGGCATCTGACACACACAGACAGGAGACATCTGACATGTTTGTGATTGACAGGTGGGCTCTGTTCATTATGAGAACGTTGGAGAAGGTTCAGTCAGAATGTAGAGCCACAGCGCCCCCTGCAGCTGCACGTGTGGAACATCAGGACTATAGAAACTCATATCAGCTCTTGTGTGTATTTAACTGAACTGTACTTTTACTCCTGCTTCTTCAAACTAATTACAAACTGAGCAAATGAGCACATTTCAGGTCCAATAAGACTGTCTCAC
Source organism: Mugilogobius chulae (assembly GCA_038363315.1). Classification (NCBI taxonomy): domain Eukaryota; kingdom Metazoa; phylum Chordata; class Actinopteri; order Gobiiformes; family Gobiidae; genus Mugilogobius; species Mugilogobius chulae. The sequence goes on from CM076410.1 coordinate 14,540,853, forward strand.
TGCTGTGACTTGTCTATGTGACATCAGCACTGATTTGTTCTCTCAATACTGAGGACCGATCACACACACGCGCTGTCAAACCAGTCACACTGCTGCTCTCCGCTCTCAGCCCCTCCTCTCACCTTCTCGTCAAGCTGTGAGTTTGCGGTGTTTAAAATGTGTGGAGTTAAAGTGAATGTCTGTAAGTTTTGAAAATCGGGAGGGAAAGAGAAAGTTTCTGCTCCTGGCCCCACCCCGGGTCACGGCACCAAGTGTGACCGGTGTGTTTCACTCTGCGTTGTGTGTGCTGGTCTACGGCTGTCCGTGCATGAGGGAACCACAAGACACATCCGATCGCTTGGAAACAGTCTCCATTTAATCTGGATTATAACAAGAGTAAACAATCTTTAACATGTGCTGCTAACCGCTGGCCCTAAACTACAAGGGAAAAAGAGACAATGACAGTGTCAGTATTTTTCCCTGATTTCTTCACATCAATAAAAAAAACATCGGAACAATTTAAAGAATTAATATTGACTAAAATACAACTACAGATTGCTCTATGACCAACACAAAAGTAAAATAATGGCCAAAATGCACATTAAACACCGGAGTACATTGCGTAATAAATTTGCATCCTTGGCGAACAAAACATGTTTTTGACAAATGCTGTAGCATGATAAATTATACCAACAGGAGCTGTCTAAACGTGTCATTTGATTTCAGTAACAACGTGTAGACTAGTCATCGTTTGCTCCTGCTGTTGTCTGTATTGTGATCGGTAGTAGTGCTCCAGACTCAACTAGAATTGGATTCATCCAAAGTAGACTATAGACACCCACAGTAGCTAAAATGTTGACATTTTTGGTTTTCATTTCATTTCAATAATTTGTGTTTTCTTATTTGTTTGCAATAAAGAGTGGTAACAAAGTTTACATTTGGTTATTGGTTATTTTAGTACAGAAACACAACTATGCATGACTGTAAAATAAGATTACATGTAAATAAAAAAGACAACAGTACTATATTTCATAATAAATCTTTATTTACAATCAGTATTGTGAGAAAGTAGATTCAGGTTCTACATGGTTTACGTCTGGGGCAAACAGCGACCTATAAAAATAAAACATGTTTCCAATGTTTACTTGTATTGACAAAATGACTACTGGAGGAGTTACTTTCAGAGAGAACAAGATTATGCTGTCATACCTTCTCTGATGCGTTGATGCAGAAGAAACTCTTGAACTGATGGTGCAGGGACCAGTAGACCAAGCATCTCAGATCTGAGAGCCTTGAATCACCGCGAGGAAGCCCTTTTTTCTGCTGAAATGTTCAGCAACAATAAATGCTCTGGAGGTCAGGAATGTAGGAGTGATTTCTTATTGAAGACTTTCCTGTAACTGACAAAAACAAACAATTATGAAAACATAATCTGTAAAATTACTAAAAATATACTGAAATGGCACTCACTGAATATTTCCTCCTGCAGTCCTTTGTACTGGTCTGTGTACATGGTGGTTTTAGTCCAGAGCAGCAGATGCATTCTTGCTTCATAAATTGGTGGAACATAACTGAATCTTTTGCTGGCTTACATGAGTTATAGAATCCTTCTGTTAGAACAGATTAGACAGAAAAAGTTACACCCCAGTTATTTCATATATACTGTACATATATGTCTGTGTTTTGTTCATGTCTAAACCTAATGTGATATGGAGGGACGTAGTCTTCATCACTGTCAATATTTTCCTCACTTTCAGCTGTGTGAACTGAACTGAAGTGAGCACATCTTGTGTTTTCTGGATAGGCAACCATGTGGGATCAATTCTGAAGTGTCATCAGATAGAAGCTTAGTAGTTTCAGGGCAATTCAATATACATGTTTTTTAAATATGTAATTTACAGTATTTCATTTGTTATCAAGGCCCTGATTGATGTCTATATCACAGTTCACACATCTCTGTGACCCTTTGTGCTTGTAGTTATACTGTCAGTCTTTGCAAGGCATTTGCATTAGAGCAGATAGTTTAGCTTTTTTAGTTCAATGCAAATGTAGGTCAGAGATGTTTCTACATCAACACATCACATTACTATATCTAATGCAGGTAAATTACCTTACCTCTCAGACAGATCTCCATGAATACTGGACATTGCTGGCATAGTCATTGCATCAGGAAATAGAGGTAGAAGCTTCAGATGGAGACTGATAACTGAAAACATATAAACATACATTTAGATTCAAACCTTTATTAACTTAAACGCATGGGTCACAATAATTATAAAACAACACAGAGCTGCAGCATTCTCGAGGTTGGACTGATGATGTGGCTTAACGTTTTGTTTGGTTCTAGCTGTACATAGGAATGCTTGGCACGACTGGAGATAGAGGCTCAAATACTAAAGTTTGGAAACTAAACAACCACTGTGCGGTGGTGAGTGAAATTTTACTTACTTTACGTTGATGTTTTCCTCTTCGTTTGGTGTTGTTGGTGGCCACAACAAAAAAAACGTCATGATGACGCTAGTCCAACCCAGAGAATGCAGCCAATCTTATGATCTAACTACGTTATACGTATATGTGACCAAACACAGTACTGTGTAGTAGCAGCATGTAGCTTTATGTGAAACTGAAAGGTGACATGTGTTGTCAATATGTTTTTACGAACCCAAAACATATTGTTTGTTCCCAGTTCATGTATTTGTGGGCTAATGCTAATGGAAAAATATTGGGGTGCTTAGTTACTGGGGCGCTATGGGTCAAGGTTCAAGGTTTCTTTATTTGTCTCCCTTGAGAGAAATTTTGCTCAGACCAAATGGGCCGCCCACTGCACACACCAAAGACACATCACCACAGAAAACACAAAAACAAGATGAAATACATCCCTCCTTACATTCTTACATCATTTTTGATTTAACAGTTTTACTGAAACCGGTACAAAAGAATGCTTGTGTCTGTTATTTGGACACAGTGGTGCCTGTACCTCCTCCCTGAGCTCAGTAGACTCCCAGATATTTACAGGAGCTCATGACCATGAATGGTCACCTGGCCATGGTCTCCAGCTGATCTGGGGTCAATCACCATTTCTATTGTCTTACATGTGTTGATCTGCAGTTTGTGTGAATCACACCAGGTCACAAGCTTCTCTACAGCAGCACTATGGAGCTTCAAATTTGATGTCTTTGTCAACAAGCTCAGCAAAACGTGTAATGGCCAGTGCAATAGTGAAATGGGCAGTGCAATATTGAAATGAGCAGTGAAATCGGGTATGGGGCAGTGAAACAGTGAAATGGCCAGTGCAATAGGGAATGGTTGTGTATAGTGAGTGGAGTGGGCTGTGCAGTAGAGTAGTAGGCTGGTATTAAATGTTTTTCTTTTTCTCTGGGTTTCTGATTTATTGTATTTTATGAACTTTATGAAATTTATTTCCACTGTGGATGGGCTTTTTAAATTTCGTTGTGCGGGTTGTACAATGACAATAAAGATATTCTATTCTATTCTAAAAAAAAACCCCAGTATCATCAGAAAATTTCAATATGTATTGACATGATTCAGAACTAACATAATAATTGGTGTAAAATGTAAACAAAAATGGACTAACTGCACCCTGCGGCGCACCAGTGCTGCACATGATTGTGTTAGACAAAACAGAGTTGAACTTAACCTGTCGTGGCCTATTTGGCAGAAAAGAATAGTACCACCGTATTAGAAATGGATTTACTTTGCGTGTACCACTTACTCTCACGTGTATTATTGACAGTATTTCTCAATAAGCACAGTAGCTTAGTTGCACTGACAGCTTTGCTGTCAATTCTAAAAACTTTTCACCCTAATCTCCCAAAAGACAGACAAACTCTTTTAGGGACACAATCTCATGTGAAAACAAATCAAATACTCGGTGGTGAGTGTTACCACTTTGGTTTGGCAAAGGGAATTATTTCGAGATTTTCGAGAAGTGTTTGCGTCTAAATGATAACATCAAAAGTGTTTCATTGCAGTTCAACATCGATGGGCTTCCCCTTTTTAAAAGTTCACGCCTCCAGTTTTGGCCCATACTTGCCATATTAAACTGTGACTACACACATTCCCTATTTATCGTTGACGTCTTTTGTGGCTTAAGCAAATGTGTTTGAATATCTACAACAATGTGTGAGTGAACTGAAAAAAGTGTATAAAGGTAAACAGCTTCAAATAATTGTCTGTTCGTTTGTGTGTGACGCGCTGGCTAGGCCTTATGTTAAGAACATTAGGTCTCATAATGGGTCTTCAGGTTGTGATAAGTGTGACCAGGAGGGTGTGTGGAGGAACAAAATGACACCCTGAGACAAACGCAACACTCAGTGTTTCCTATTGACTATTACCTCTGTTGCCTTGGTGTGACAAGAAAACTGCTAAATATGTGGCTCAGGGGAAATTTAACAACATGACTTTCTTCTCTGTTAATGAAATATCAGACTGTTCAACTTGTGGTTGCATACCCCAAGTGATTTTAACTGCAAACCAAGAAGGTTGCATGAGCTGGATCGTGGGAAAGCCAAAGCTTCACTCATTTATGCTGTCCTGGGGTCCTATTGTCCTATATCCTAACCCTAACCCCAATGCCAGTGTACTAAAACAAAGTTTTAATCAGTTATCAAAAGTCATCCAAATGTAACTACTTTTTTAGATTTTAAGTTTTGGGGATTATAAATATTGTACAAGGAAACATCTATGGCCACCAAGTTTTACAATAAACACTGAGTATGTTGCAATACTAACAATGATACATTTGTTATTTTAACTTCTCACAGCCACGTTCATCAACTAATATGTGAAGAATTTGCAGACTTTTTCTTGAACTTGGTAAAAATGGAATTCAGGACACTGCTGCATTACGTTTTATCACTAATGCAAAGTCTCTCACTCATCACTGCACTCTGTATGATTTGGTTGGTTGGTCATCTTTGTCATTTCGAAGAAAACAACATTGGTATATTTTCATTTACAAAGGAATTCTGAGGAAACTTCCTGGTTACCTGAGTGATCTCCTTACTGTCAGTTCAAGTAGTTACCGGCTGCGTTCATCTTCGCAACTGCTTTACAACGTCCCCCGGTGCTCTACTGAACTTGGAAAAACCGCCTTCTAGCACTTTGCACCGTGGTCTTGAATGAGTTACAAAAAGACCTCAAATTAAAAGCCATGGTGTCTCTGGAGAAGTTCAAAAGAATTGTAAAGAGTGTTGAGATTGAGAAGTGTGTATGTTTTTCTTGAGAGAGTTGTTTTTATAATGTAATGTTGTCTAAATTGTTTTATATATATTTTTTTTATTGTTGGTGTTGGCTGCTACCTTGGCCAGGTCTCCCTTGCAAAGAGATTCTGAATCTCAATGGGACTTCCTGGTTAAATAAAGGTAAATAAATAAAAAATAAGGACCCTCTAAAATGGTACTTTATGAATTTGACTTGATAAATTGAAATTTTGAAAACAGTTTTTTTAAAGACACACTCGTGTTTCCCGGCACCCTGGTTAATATAATTGTGGGCATTGTGCTTACATAACTACTGTATGTATTTATCATAGCACCCCCAAATGAATTTGCCACTAGCTGCCACTGGTTGTCTACTATTAAAACACATACGGTATTATATATTATTATAAATATTGCAGTTGAATTTCAAAGCAATGTTACCTCTGGTTCCAAGATCTGCTCCGAACTTCGGGGAAAAAGAACAGACGCCAGTTCAGGGCGTTCTTTTATCATTCGAAGAACCCCTGTATCTTTTAGCCCACTTCTAATTTGTGCTATTTGCTTCTCATGTCTTCCAATCATCTGCAATAGAAACACATTGTATCACACACAAGTTCTTTGAGCATTACCAATATAACAGAACAGGTAGGAAGAATAAAGATGCTCAAAGTCAAAAACGTACACTGTTTCTTCGCCAACCATCTTCTATTATCTTCTGTTAACGTGGAAGGTCCCGGCTTATGGCCAAATTGTTGACTTGCTCTTTTTCAAATTGACTAAAATGACTTTGTACATGCCGTTACACCAAACAATTTATTAAATGTTTCTTCTTGAGAGAAAACAGAAATACATACTTTCGGTAGTATATACTGTATTCTTTATGTAGAATAACAACAAACCTATAAATACCTACAGTACCTATAGTTTTTCTTTCCTTTCACTTGTCAGTTATATTTAGTTTTTTCCCTATTTGTTAATTTTGTATTATCTATGTTCATTATTTTTATTCTAATGATTGTATTTTATGTGGGTGAGTATTTTTGTAAAAATTTTAATTGACCTTATTTAACCAGGGAAGTCCCACTGAGATTCAGAATCTCTTTTGCAGGGGAGCCCTGGGGGAAGGGTCAGGGGAGGCATTAATGGACATGTTTTTAGTTGTAGGAGGAAACCGGAGTACCCGGAGGAAACCTACGCAGACACGGGGAGAACACGCAAACTCCACATAGAAAGCCCTGGCCGGCCCGGGAGTCGAACCCAGGACCTTCTTGCTATGAGGCCAGAGCGCTAACCGCTTGCGCCACCGTGTCTCCTCTTTCGATGTGTTGTCCTCAGGTTGTAAGGGTGATTACATCTTAAAGGCTGAGCTCTCCATCCTCCACGTCTGACAGACTCGCTGCTGTACAAGTGTGAATTACCAAAGTTCCGTGGACTTAACTGACTTCAGAAGAGCCGGGACAGCACCAGCTCATCTGTCTGTGCTTTTTGTAAAGGGCTACATACAGATTAGTGTTGTGTGAAGTCACTTAAGAACTGAAGTCTTTTAATATTGAGCTGATAGTTCAATTATGTGTAACCATATTTTGGACTAAAAATGTTGTATTTTGCCTTATTTTGACAGGTGAGCAGCAGGAGGAGAGAGGGACAGGAGCCACTGCAGCAGTGAGCAACATCAACCAAATTAGTAAGTCAATCTACAAAAGGTTTAGTCATGACACTTTAAAGCCCAAGTCTTTTGATAATGCTACTCAACTGATCACAAATCACTATGTGTAATCGTCTTATTGACTTATAATTTTTTTATTTTGCCTTGTTTTAAAAGTTGTGCAGCATTAGAAGAGCGGGACAAGAGCCACTGTGGCCCATGAGCAGGCTCCTCGCCCTGCCAAAAGTATGTCATTTTGCATTTATTTGAATTAATTATATACGTTTTACTTATTTGTTTTTTCTTCTTTTTTACAGAAAGAGTGTGGGTCATTGACAGCCATGTTCGGTGTGCTGCCCAGCGAGCTGCAGTGACCAGGGGCAACCACCTCAGCCTTTCCAACACTTGTATTTGTTGGTTTGGCTGTGGTGGCCTTCGTTGGAATGGGCTGGTTCCCTTTTTCAACGAGTCCCTGCGAGGGCGAGCTTTGCCGGATGTCCTCCTAATTACCTGGCACGGAATGACCTAGGCTTTTTGCCTAGTGTCAAACTCGTCAATGTTATGAAGGAGGACCTGCTCCAGCTTCATCGCCAGCACCCTGGGATGGATGCAGGTAATTTTATCTGCAATTCCTCAGCGGCGCCAGTATAGGGCTGGAGCAAATCCGGTTAAAGGGACTGTACCTGATTTTTGCATTCTTAAAAAGTAAACAAACAGAAATAATTCATTTTAAGCTTCTTACTTCAGTCTACATGGTTTGTCCACTTAGCGAATGCATTCTGAGCTTCAGATTGTTCATCATGAAGTGTTTTAATGTTTTACACAGCTGTTATCGGCGAGGTGAGTCACGATGCTAACAACAGTTAGCCACAATGCTAAAAACAAAACAGAAAAAGTTGACGACAAACTGTATTTTATTAGACATACCATGACGGACTAATTTCCACCTGAATAGACACATTAACAAGATATCAGTGCTAGGGGGAAAACTGTTTTTAAGTTATCTTGTTGTAAAAAAATCAGGTATAGTCCCTTTAAGCTTGAGAAGGCACGCAGGTTTGTCAACAGAATCATGACTGCTTTTATGGAAAAGGTCCGGTGGTGTTGCTATTGCATGTCCCAACATTAAACACGACAGTCCTGATCTTTCTTACAGGATGGAGTTCATTTCTCCCTAGGGGTTATGATGTTTTTTTAAAATAATCTAGTAAGCTGCCTCACAACCATCCTTTAAACACCAATGGGGTATTCCATGAAGCGAGCTAAAGCCAAAGCCTGGCTTATTTGGCCAATCTAGGCTTATGAAATCTCCATTTCCGTTCCACTAACGCGGCTAACCCAGAGGTGACGCTGAGTTGCCGCAGTAACAAGTGCGCAGACATAAACCTGGTCGGGACCAGGCTAACAGTCCAGATTATTTTAGCTTTGTCTCAAAAAACGTCTAAAAACACTTAAGTCACATGTTATCCTCACACACTTCCACAACTGTGTGAAATCTCTCTGTCTGTTCCAACACAACTTATAAAGTCACCTTATATTCACTTTTATTTACTTGGCATTGGCACCAAAGAGCCGCTTTCGCTGTTTCTTTTCTTTTCTTTTTGTGAGCCGCTCTCGCTGTGGAGAGACGCGTTTGTAAGAGCAACCGTCACATTGGCAGCACAAAGAGCCACATATTTAACTGGAAAATTAATGTGCATCTAAACTACAAAAGATTTAGCACAGACATGCAGCTATTTGTCTAACGGGCTGATTCCACATCCTGCATATCCGCTGCGCTGCGCAGTGCTACGACCTTCGCAGCAATTGCGCAGCCTTTGTAATGAATGAGGTACGTTCCACATCCTGCATATGCGCTGCGCAGGTCTGCGCCTCAGCTCCGTCCTTTCCAACGCGTCCGACAAAATTGCGGATCAACGGTAAAATCTTCTGCGCCCAGGTCGACCGGATCAAGTTCCACAGATCAGAGCGCACCAAACAGGAAACAGAACGTGAACTACGTCCGGAATTTCAAGGTAAAAACACTTGCACAGACTTTATTTTGATCACAGTACTTGTGTTTAATCTTTATATGCATAGTTGCTTCGCCAGTTTAACTCAGTCTGCTGTAAACTTTCACTTATGTCACTGAAACACTGGCGGGAAAATACTTTTTATCGTACTTATTCACGTAATGCCTTTGCCCTCGTGGGGGAGAGAAAACACACATAAGCTCATTTGAAGAGAGCCAAAGAGCGATCCCATCAAACCGGCCGTTTTTTGCACTCCTGCTGCACAATAAAGAGCTATTTTGGCTTTAATTTAAAACTTTTATTTCATAAACTTGTCCTCTCCACGCATGCTCTTCTCGTGCCTCTCGAGGCTTCGCAGCCTGGCGGAGCGCAGCCCGGCAGGGAAAACATGCATCCAGTAGGAGAGGCTTTGCGCACAAAATCGGAGGTGTTCTGTGGTGCAGCGCTGCGCAGCGGATATGCAGGATGTGGGATTCCCGTGTAAGGATGAAGCAACGAAAGCAGGACTAAAGTGTGAGAGCCGTGGAGTTGTGCTGCTGCTTTACTCACAGAAGCGCTTCATCGCATCTCTCTCCCTCGTCTCTGACCCCCCTGTCACACCACGGACACACATGCTCTGCTCTGATTGGTCAGTTCTGGTTGTGAAGAGTTATGCTATAACTTTGTGACAACTTTACGCAGCGGGACTAGTTCCACATGCGGAGTGGAAAACCGTGCATTGCATTAGAAAACAATGAGCCTACTCACAAATACGATGATAAATCCTCTGGATCTCCGTCTCGTCTTTCTCCAGCTGTGAACAGGAGGGGAGGGGCTGCCTCTCGCTCCCCGCATCAGAATAAACCAGTATAAACTGAAAACTTTTGCCGTTGCAAATCAAACTAGAGTCCGTGTGCACTTTGGCTCCTCACGTGTTTCGTTAGATCGTGAGGAAAAACACTTTTTCTCTCTCATTCTCAGTGATGTCTTCGTTCCATTGTTCTGGCCTCGTCACATTCAGCGGGAGCGCGCTCAGAGCTCAGATTAATCTTAAAGCTTGAATTAACGTTGTTCAGACCCAGGCTTATTTCTTTCATGGAACCACTTGAGGCTTAAGTTGGAGATGAAGCTAGTTTCAGCTCAGGATTTTAGGATAAGCCTAGACTTGTTAAGCCACTTTCATGGAATACCCCCATTGACATGCTGGTCATTAGGGCTGGAATCACTGGGTATCTTGTGATACGATACGCAATACATAGCTCACGATACTGATACTATCACGATACTGCGATTATCGATTTATTGCCTCAAATATCTCACAATATATCATGCATTAAAAAAGAAAAAAATACATTTTAAGGGAGAAATAATACCCTTTTATTTTTTGGCTGAAACAGTTTTACAAAACACTTTTAGTGTAACATTGCTGAATTCTGTAATACTATGAATCTTTGACAAAGGTGACACTAATTGTTATTAAAGTTGTAAACAAATATAGTTTAAATAAATGTATGATTGTCCTTTATAAACAAACAGTGCGACCATTAAGGGCAAAACCGTTGTAAAAAAATATTAATCTTGGAAAAACTTGTATGTTGCAGTCAGGTTCATTAGATTAGCTTTTCTGAAACAACACCATTGAGCTACAGCCTAAAATTAAACTATTAGTGTCAGTGATGGTAAATATAACAGTGACATTATTTAGTGCAAACTTGCTGTAGTGTAAAAAACAACAAAACTCTCCCAGCATAGAGATCAAATCAAGTTGCAGCCAGGCACATTATTTTTTTAGAAATATAAACTGTGTGCTTAATTTGTAAATCAAACGTTGGGTTTTGGATCGGGCTCCAGACAAGTTCAAACCTTTGCCGGAGCACACACAGTAAGTGAACATAAAGGCTTAGAAATGCTAAAATACAACCCAACTGTCCATCCTACTCGATGTTAAACAATATTTTGTTCAATGACAGAAAGAAAAAATATGGCATAACATTGGAAATAGATGGGGTTGAAATACAGCGAGTGAAAGAATTCCTGGGAGTAATAATTGATGAAGATTTAAGTTGGAAATCTCACATTAATTATACTAAAGGAAAAATATCTGAAGCTATTGCAGTTTTACATAAAGTCAAGTTCTTACTGAATATTGAAGCTTTATTAATTTTGTATAATACTTTAATATGACCATATTTGACTTATTGTGTTGAAATATGGGGGTCAACATGCAAAACATATACAACCACTGTTTATTTTACAGAAAAGAGCTTTGAGAAGAGTTACTAACAGTCATTATAGGGAACCATCTATTTGTCAAACTTGGAGTGTTAAAAGACCATGATTTTGCTGATGTAAGTGTCCTCAAAGTGATGTATGAAGCTAAGTGTAAAGCATTACCTGTTAACATTCAATTATTCTTTGAAAAAAGAAGTCACTATAATTTAAAAGGAATCGACATCTTCAATAAACCCGGATTTAGAACAAAGGTGATGGAACGAAGCTGCTGTAAAAGGAGTTCAATTATGGAACAGTCTTGACAATCAAATCAAAGAATCAGGAACAATATTGACATTTAAAGGGACTGTACCTGATTTTTGCATCCTAAAAATGTAAACAAACAGAAATAATTAATTTTAACCTTTTTCCTTCAGGCTACATGATTTCCTCACGTAGCTAATGCATTCTGAGCTTCAGATTTGTTCATCATGATGAGTTTTAATGTTTTTTTCACAGCTTTTAACAGCGAGGTGAGTCACTATGCTAACAACAGTTAGCCACAATGCTAAAAACAAAAACAGAAAAAGCTGCACACAAACGGGATTTTATTAGACACAGACAGGACTTTGGGGACTAATTTCCACCTGATTAGATACATTAACAAGATAGCAGTGCTAGGGGGAAATTGCTTTTAAGTTATCTTGTTGCAAAAAAATCGAGTACAGTCCCTTTAAGAAATACATACAAGCTGGTATACAATAGATTTATAATTGTTGTGGTTAAAGAATGTAATAAAAGCTCTTTCACTGCTTTGTCCATGTCCTGAAGAGGAGTGGAAGCCCTGCTTGTTTTCCTCTTATATGTCCTTGGCATGTTGATGTTTTTCTGTTTTTGGTATTAGGCTCGGGAAGGTGACATCATACAGCTGTAGAATGTTCAGTTGGTCCCATGTTAAACCAATGGAGATTTTAAAATGCTAAATACCGAAATAGCGTTTATTAAATCACATTTTGACACTATATAGTGATAGATAAACTTACCAGTGCTGACCCAGCAGTTTATTGGGCTGTTCCACGGAAGTTTTAGTTACTTTTTTAAATCGTTTTGTCCAATGTATTCCTATGAAAGTTCTGCTAAACTGCTATAACATGACGGATTTGCCATTATTTCCATGGTAACCACAGACGCTTCCCAAGCCTAATAAAATAAGAATTAGATAGTTATAGTGACAAAATGTTGAATAAAATGACACAGTTACAATTAAATAATTTGTTTTCAATTATTCATTATAGTGGGGTAACTTGACCCAGGCCTTTTTGGCACAAATTACCCCAACAGCACCATTTTGGAAAAAATGCATTAGCTATCCGTTTTAAGCTAGCATTAAGCTAGCTAAATAGATTCAAAGGCCGTTTCTCAATCCGCGTACTTGTGCGTACTTGTGCGTACTTGTGGACTCGTGTGCTTGTGACACGTCATCTGTTGCGACCCGAGTACTGTTCCAATTCTCAAGTCCGCAGCATGCGAGCACAGTTAAGTCCCCGGATGTTGTACTCGACACGCCCCCTTTTCCGAGTCTGCATCAGACCAGACTTGCTGCGGTCTCGGCCCGGGAAATTTCCCAGAAGCCTTTGCGGTTTGAACAATGGAGGAGGAGAAGACGCACAGCTGTAAGTTAACTCTGTAAAACTGCAGTTTTCCACAAACATATGTTTATTATCGTTTAGGAATTCAATCTGTTGCTGTTATGCCCTTTATTGTCATGTCGACTCATCATGAATGGTTTGTCGTGCCGAAGTCGTCCCGAAATCATGCCGAAATTTGCTCACCAATTTTAGCTAAATGAGCCTAGTTACTGCTGTCACAACACGGCTTTCCTGTGAATGTTGTCGTTGTGTTTGGTCGTGCATTACAGATATTTTTTTTCATCCAGATTATGCTAACATTCATATCTGGGATATTTGCATAAATAACTGCTCTTGTCTTAAACTCGATTACATTTTGCGTGAATTGTAGTATTATTACCTCTACAATGTATACGGTTCTATCTATCTATCTTGCTCTTCAGAAGAAAATCATTTTAGTATCGATTCCTTCTCAAACGACATCTAATTTTGACAGTATCAATTGCTATTTGTTTTTTATTTATTTATTTTGTATTTTATATAGGGACCACTGAAGAAACGAGAGCCCTTATCAATGAGGGCCTCTTCACAAGGAGGAGGAACTCATTCAAGGATGGATGGGCAGTAAGTACAACTCTTCTAATAGCAATGATAAGTGAGTTCATTAAAAACATTTGTATTTTGTTTTGTGCTTTTGTTAAAGGGACTTTGTTACATCATCAGGCCTGTCCATTTCTGCCAGACAGGCAAAAAAGAAGTGGCAGAACTTGGTGCAAAAATACAAGGTAAATTTAAGCCTATTAAAAACAAAACTTTGCCATAGGTTGTGTTCACGTGACATCACCACATTCTACAGATAATTAATATTTCAATCAGGTGTTTGACAGTTAAAATGAACACAGGTAAAGGGTCTAGTCCCCCCATGTTTCTAGATTAAAGTACAATGTGATCAAAGGAAAAAAATGCCTCTTGCACATCAGTAGTTGCATTTTAGAACATGAAACCAACCTGTCATGGACATAGTAGTAGAAAGTAGCAACAACTGCAATTAGGTAAATTTAGTGGAATAAAAATGGTTGGATGTTACTTCAATTATTATCTTTTTTTATATTTTAGATATCCAATATCTTCAAATACCAATACATTTCTGGTGCTTTATATAAAAGTAAAGTTGTACTTGGACCCAAATAAATACATTTTACAGGAGCTGCGGGATCCACCAACTGGGAAAGGGTGGAGGCTGACTGCTGCCAACTGGCAGTGGTATGTCGTGCTGGATGCTGCTCTCCAGGGCAGCACTCAATCAGTCTGCTCCTGGTAGTTGCCAGCCGGCTGCCACTGCTGGTGGGGTGGTCACACCACCGGCCTCTGTAGCAGAGACAGCAGAGGCATCAGAGGCATCGGCAGACCAGGGACCAGAAGGCAGCAGGGGAAGGAGTCTCTTCTAGAATTCCTAAAAGAGAGAGCTGAGAGGGAAAGGAGCGAGAGAGGCTTCTCTGGAGAGGGAGAGAGAGGCCCAAGCCAGGGAGGAGGAAAGGGAGAGAGCAGCCACGGAGAGGGCAGAGCGCTACCTAGCGCTGTTTGAAAGACTCGTTAATAAGTTTTAGTTCTAGTTGTTTTAATTTTTTAGTTTTAGTGTGTTTGTTCAGATTTTTCTTCACTTTTTTTTGCGTTCTATGATTAAATTTAAATTTTAAAATGAAGTCGGATGGTTTTATGTCACATACCAGATTTTAATTTTGTCAGTGCTAGATTATCGTCTTTACTATACTATACTTAGTTTCAAACCTAATTCAAATATACTTAATTGTCAGTACCAAAGGTTTAATTCCACAATGATATTTATTTATTTTTTTTAATAGACTTTAGACAGTAGGATTACATACAATACATAAAATGCAAAATTTCTTTAAATCAACATTTTTTTCAGGTTTAGAGAGAGAGAGAGAGAGAGAGATTGTGAAATACATTTTGAAGCAAACAAGCAAAATTTATTTATTTTCTAAAACCGAATATTACTGTAATTAATCATCACTTCAGTTGATTATACAGAACAACTCTAATTTCTATATTTACATATGATTTTGATTATTTTCGAAGAAAAAAATAATTATATTTATTTATATTTACAGTTTTATTGCTGCATGTCTGAGTGAACATGTTGTGGAAAGGTTCTAGATGTAGTCATGTTCAACCAAACATGCTGCCAACACCTGAGGAGCTGACACCTCGGCCGACAGTGTAGCTCGAAGGCCACTGCCGGACAGCTCCCTCCCTTCTGCTGCAGGATCTTCTTCTTCAGCGTCTCTTCCATCCTCTTCTGCCTCATTCACCTCCAGAAGATCGTCTGCATCCACACAGAGGTTGTGGAGAAGGCAGCATGCACCGACCACTTTGGGTGCAAACGTTGGCCGAATCTCCAGGGCCCGCAGGAAGATGGCTCTCCAGCGCGTTTTGAGCGCACCAAAGGTACGCTCTATAACATTTCTGGCCTTCGCGTGGTGCCTGTTGAAGCGGGCCTCCACCTGGGCTGTATAAAACATAATGTAAAGATATGTCTCAAAAAATGTAAATATAAAGAAGAAGTTCAATATTTTTTGTAAATGGATTCTGAAAGTCAAACCAGTGTATAATTTAAATTTGTGGCCCATAAAATGATCTAATTCATGCCTTTTTCTTTTTTTTCTTTTGATTATTTTGGTTTGAGATAGTTGAAATAAAAAAATTCAGCGTCTCAAAAAAACCCTGAATATTTCACAAGATTTTTTCTTTTTGCGAGAGAGGCATGGGTGCCACACACAAGCCACATACTTTTATTTAAGTCTAATTTTGGGCTAACGAGTTACAGTGTCTGCTCTCACATTAAATGTGCGTTCACTATATGCGCTACTCTCTTACAGGCAACTGGCTGACGGTAAGGGGTCACAATGGTGATTGGGTGCTGGATACATGGATATCCACCATCTCCAAGGAGGAAACAGCCTTGCGGTGGGTACAGGCTTCCCTTGTACATGGGGGACCTACGTAGGACCAGTGCGTCGTGCACGGAGCCCACGTTTCCAACGTAGATGTCCAGAAATTTGTTATTTGCATCGCAAACTCCCTGCAAGTAAAAAGTACACACATTGTTTTTAATATGCACAATACTGAGTCTCCAACCACCACCAAGAGCGACTAACTAAATTTTGCACTTCTAAACTTCTTGACCTCTCGATTCCTGCAGAAGCTCTGTAAAAAGGGGCCAGTGAGGTTCTATATGAAATATTAACCAGTAGTTTTAATCTATAATGGTAATAGGTAGTAAGTAATAAGACTTAAATACAAAAACATACTATTTACAGGAATGTCCCAAAAGATTAGAAAATCAAGAAAAAAAAAAATTAAATGGATTCTAAAAGTGCTTAGTTTAGATTTGTGACACATGAAGTGAAATATTTCATACCTTTTATTTTGGGAAATTTTGANTTGTCTGGAGCCCGGTCCAAAACCCACATTTTGTTCCGGCAACGTTTGAGTTACAAATTAAGCACTGGCTAAAATACAACCCAACTGTCCATCCTACTCGATGTTAAACAATATTTTGTTCAATGACAGAAAGAAAAAATATGACATAACATTGGAAATAGATGGGGTTGAAATCCAGTGAGTAAAAGAAACAAAATTCCTGGGAGTAATAACTGATGAAGATTTAAGTTGGAAATCTCACATTAATTATTCTAAAGGAAAAATATCTGAAGCTATTGCAGTTTTACATAAAGTCAAGTTCTTACTGAATATTGAAGCTTTATTAATTTTGTATAATACTTTAATATGACCATATTTGACTTATTGTGTTGAAATATGGGGGTCAACATACAAAACATATACAACCACTGTTTATTTTTACAGAAAAGAGCTTTGAGAAGAGTTACTAACAGTCATTATAGGGAACCATCAAAACCCATTATTTGTCAAACTTGGAGTGTTAAAAGACCATGATTTTGCTGATGTAAGTGTCCTCAAAGTGATGTATGAAGCTAAGTGTAAAGCATTACCTGTTAACATTCAATTATTCTTTGAAAAAAGAAGTCACTATAATTTAAAAGGAATCGACATCTTCAATAAACCCGGATTTAGAACAAAGGTGATGGAACGAAGCTGCTGTAAAAGGAGTTCAATTATGGAACAGTCTTGACAATCAAATCAAAGAATCAGGAACAATATTGACATTTAAAGGGACTGTACCTGATTTTTGCATCCTAAAAATGTAAACAAACAGAAATAATTAATTTTAACCTTTTTCCTTCAGGCTACATGATTTCCTCACGTAGCTAATGCATTCTGAGCTTCAGAATTGTTCATCATGATGAGTTTTAATGTTTTTTCACAGCTTTTAGCAGCGAGGTGAGTCACTATGCTAACAACAGTTAGCCACAATGCTAAAAACAAAAACAGAAAAAGCTGCACACAAACGGGATTTTATTAGACATAGACAGGACTTTGGGAACTAATTTCCACCTGATTAGATACATTAACAAGGCATCAGTGCTAGGGGAAATTGCTTTTAAGTTATCTTGTTGCAAAAAAATCGAGTACAGTCCCTTTAAGAAATACATAAAAGCTGGTATACAATAGATTTATAATTGTTGTGGTTAAAAGAATGTAATAAACAGCTCTTTCACTGCTTTGTCCATGTCCTGAAGAGGAGTGGAAGCCCTGCTTGTTTCCTCTTATATGTCCTTGGCATGTTGATGTTTTTCTGTTTATGGTATTAGGCTCGGGAAGGTGACATCATACAGCTGTAGAATGTTCAGTTGGTCCCATGTTAAACCAATGGAGATTTTAAAATGCTAAATACTGAAATAGCGTTTATTAAATCACATTTTGACACTATATAGTGATAGATAAACTTACCAATGCTGACCCAGCAGTTTATTGGGTTGTTCCACGGAAGTTTTGGTTACTTTTTTAAATCGTTTTGTCCAATGTATTCCTATGAAAGTTCTGCTAAACTGCTATAAACATGACGGATTTGCCATTATTTCCATGGTAACCACAGACGCTTCCCGAGCCTAATAAAAATAAGAATTAGATAGTTATAGTGACAAATGTTGAAATAAAATTACACAGTTACAATTAAATAATTTGTTTTCAATTATTCATTATAGTGGGGTAACTTGACCCAGCCCTTTTGGCAGAAATTACCCCAACAGCACCATTTTGGAAAAAATGCATTAGCTATCCGTTTTAAGCTAGCATTAAGCTAGCTAAATAGATTCAAAGTGTAGCTTACTAAAGCACTAAAACATGTGTAATATTTTACAAACTTGCCTATAACTGTACAGAAGCAACAACCAAAAAACCTTGCTCAAAGAAAATGTACTTTGAAGAACAAAAATATTTTTTTCTACTTATAGACCCTTACCTGTCATGCAATGAGGCTCTCTTCTTTGCAGGATGAGTGAAATGGCTGTGTCTTCAATAATGTGTGGTCACATGACCAATTTTTTCTATGGTTGCCTTGAAACAAGGGGTGGCACAACTTTCCCGTTGGCACAACTAACCCCACTTTCCCCTACCCATCAATGAAATAATCCAACCAAAGGCTTAAAAATCTACCAAAGGCAAAGACGTGCGCGCGGTGTGGGCAGTAGATCCAGAAAGGAGTAGAGAACACGTTACAGCAGCGGAGGTAAAGCCGTAAAGTGGCTCGCACGCCCTTTATTTTTACGACAGGACGCTGACAGGAGCTACCGGAGCAACCGCAGGACATTAATTAACGCATTTAAAATAATTTTAATAGTAGAAACTTGGCCAAGTAAACATGATTTACAATTTAAGACCTGCTTGGATTAAATTTAAGATCATTTGCCAAAATTGATCAAATTTAAGACTTTTTTAAGGCCTTAAATTGGGCTTTCTGAATTTAAGACTTTTAGGACCCCGCGGAAACCCTGGAGTAAAATTGAATATTACTGTTAGGGCTCAACGATTTTGCCATATAATCGAAAAATTCTGCAAGAATTTGTTTGAAATTTTTTGTATTCCAATAGGAAAAATGTGCAGTTTTTTATCATGAACTGTTGGTTTAGATTTGTCCCTTCTATTTTGTTGGGTATAAAAATATATTTATTTAATGGTCTTATTTTTCTTAAATTTAGTTTTTAAGCCTAAATAGGCACAAAGGGATATTTATGGCGAATTTAAAATATAATTTCGGACACCCTCTGTAATTGTTTTAGCTTATTTTTAATGATGTTCAGGGCTTAGCCTCAGAACCAAACAGGCTGAACTCGCGGGATGTGTCACACTTGTACGAAGTTGGACTGTTTTAAAAATGAGCAGGAGAAGACGTGAACGCTGTGGAGATCCGTGAGAAATCTGGTTCCAAACGCACCGCCAGAAAGCAGCATTTTTGTGACTGAAAACTATTGGAACACAGGGTCAGACTGGAGCAGGACGAACAGCCAACACAAGGACCCAGAAATATGTTTGAGAAAAGGCAAACAGTGGATCATATAAGTGCCAGCTTGCCTCGTAACGGGACGCAGGTAAGTCCCCAGCTGTCACTGCGGTGCAAAGCGCACAGTGCCAACTATAACCAATACGCACGTGAAAAGCTTTAATAATAGGCCTAAATACGTATTATGAACACATTTCTCTACAATTCGTTCTGAGTTTACGTTTTAAGACTAAACCGCATTGGTTTGGGCATGAATGTGGTAAAAAGGCTCCCTGCACAGTGCGCATCACTCTTTGAGCGTAACTGACACGTAGTTGCCTGTATCTCCCTCCTGTGCCATTAAATAACACTGTTGCAAGTTGTGTGGAGGTTCTCTTTACTCAGTGACCGGGGAACATCGGACCCTTTTACATAACAGAGGGCCCGATGTTTCCCCAAAACGGGGGAACACCGGGCCGATCCCGAATTCTAGTAGTTATAACAGAGACTAGACAGTAATGTTTTGTAGTGTAAAGAGTATTCTCAAAAACATGCTGGGGGCCTGATTAAAACAGGCAGAGGGCCGCATCTGGCCCCAGGGCCACAGTTCACCCAGGTCTGGTTTATAGTGCGTTCCAGTCGGAACTCGGACCTCAGAGTGATTCTTTCTCCGAGTGTTGTGTGTTCCAGTGGTCAAGTCGGATTATTTTTATAGTATTGAGCCAATCAAGTAATGAAAATTGGAAAATGCCCAGAACAGTCAAAATACAGATCTCTGTTAGTTTATCAACTCGGACATTGCTGTTACATTTACAGTTTGTATAACATCGCAAGAGAGTGAATTTCTGCTTTTGTTTACATTAGCTCTATTTAGCCGTTAGCAACTTTAGCATTGCAGCACAAACAGCAGGTTTATAACGGCAGACGTGCATGAGCAGCGCAGGAGCAGAGTCACAGAGGAGAGTGAACTGTAGAGACAAACTAAAGACATAACAACACAGATACAATCAGTAGTGAAGCTGTCAGAGGTTTTTCTTTCTCAAAACACAGGGCGCTGCCATGTTCAATTTTCTACCTCAGACGCTGAAATTCTTTCCGAGTATCCGAGTGGGAACTCCGAGTTGGAGGGCTGTTCCAGTCGGAACTCGGAAGATCCGAGCTCCGAGTGCCACTGGAACGCACTATTAGCCCAAAAACTGACACATTTCCACAAGAAAAGTATATACCGTTTTATTTTGAGTCAAAACAAGATTCTTTTGTATATATGAAATGTATTATTGCACAACACTGTTAGAATAAAATTAAGGTGGCCAACAAAGCTGTAAACCAGGAGTAAAATAAATAGATTAATAATAATAATAATGAATGAATATGAATAACCAATAATATTGTTTGAAAACACTAAATTATTGCACAGCGAAAATAAAAGGCTGCTGTGTTTGTTTTTAACACAAATCCTCCGCCGTGGAAAGGACGAGCTCTGAATCACCAGTGTTGGACAAACATAAACTTTCACGGAGTTTTTTGATCAAACAGCGCTGTGTTTCTCCGGGTTAATTTTGTTCGACTGACCTCAGCAAACATGTTTTGTTTTTGTGGTGTAACGGTGCTGCGTGTCTGCAGCATTTTGGACAAAACTACTCAGTCTGTGTGGATTATTTTTGCTTTTGTTTATCACCTAAATCCCTCCTCCAGCAGGTAAGTTACGTAACCCGAGGGTCCCGTGGGTTTTTATTCGCTTCATGAGTTAATGCGAATAACTGCGTTTCCAGCTTTCAAAATTCGCTTCAGCCGTTATGCGCATAAAAGAAAATCCACCTCTAGAGAGCGTATAAACTTTTATGCGCATTAGGGATTCTAAATGCGATATTTGCCGTTTCCACCTCCCAGGACTTAGTCGATACTTCTTAATGCGCATTAAAAACAAGGGGGTGGAAACGCAGTTATTGACAGGCACTTTGCCCAAAGAGGTCACGTTTAGCACCATGTGCCGCTCTCACTGATCTGTGCAGCTTTGGCTTATAAAAATAGTTGTTTTGTCTTCTCAGGGACGTTCTGAAAACACATGTAGATTTAGCTTTTTTGAAAATCGGGACACTTTTGCATGTGCAAAAGTGGGACAAAACTATGGTTTTGGGGGATTGGCACGGGACACGGGACAAACATCTCAAAATCAAGACAGTCCGGGTAAATCGGGACAGTCCTGGGTAAATCGAGACGCCTGGTCACCCTAACTCTGTCTCTCCCTCCTGTCAGCTAAAGTGCTTCTTTTTCGCTATAGCCATTTGAAAGAGCCTCCGCACTTAGACACAAACAGTGGAGACCAGTCAATAAAGCTCAGTTGTCAGCTAACGTAAAGAGTTTAGTTAGTTAGTTAGTTAGTTTGTTTATTGTCCCATACGGGAAATTCGTTTTCACAAACTGCATACAGTTTTGTTACGCCTCATTACAAACATCAAAAAGACAATTACACAAACATGTAACGACAAAAACAACAACAATGACATGGTCCTATAATACTGTGATCAGGTCTGGTTCAGTGCAGTTATGGCTGAGGGAATGAAGCTGTTTTTGAAGCGTGCTCTGTTGAATCTCAGTGTCCTGTATCTGCGTCCGGATGGTAGTAATGTGAAATACTGGTGAAGTGGGTGAGTATGATCCTGTAATATTGTGTTTGTAATGCGTGTGATGGCTTTAGAGTTTAGCTGAGTGAGGTTGGAGGTTTGAAGGCCAATAACTTGGAGGCAATATTTGTTGTTTTTGTGAGCATAGTCCGGTTTTTAAGTGTGAGTATATTATAAAAGCATGTGGAACAATATGTCAGAATTGGCTGAACAATACTTTTAGAGAGTTTATCACTTTGCGAAAACAAAACTTATGCTGCTAAGTTAACATTTATGGATCAACTTCCATCCTACGAACCTTAGAAGTTACATTCAGGCAAGTGAGAAACAAGCTTTAGGGGACAGACGTCTGTCAGACCGGTTCATACCTGATTAAAACAGCTTGCTGTCGTCCCGTTTTGTTGTTTAATTCGAACAAGTTTCCCCATATAAACAAATGGAGATTAGCTCTTTCTGCATAACCCATGCGCAGTAGGGCGGAGAGTGATGTAGACTCAAAATCCCTCTATACATGTCTTTAGCTGCGTGAAACGGACTAGAACTGAGCACACGATGCTCTACGGAAGCCTGCAAGGACGAGGCAAGCGCTGCAAAATATAAGTTAAAAAAAAGTCACATTTCTCAAATACAAATTGATTTGAGCTACAAACTCGATT
The DNA here is from genome assembly GCA_038363315.1 of Mugilogobius chulae. Lineage (NCBI taxonomy): Eukaryota > Metazoa > Chordata > Actinopteri > Gobiiformes > Gobiidae > Mugilogobius > Mugilogobius chulae. Next base: position 14,563,230 of record CM076410.1, read on the forward strand.
TATCGATTAAATTGAATTTTGCCCAGCCCAAATTACTATCTGAAACTTCAAAACATAGGCAAAACTGTTTTGGCTAGCAGCTAGCTCAGGGGTTGGCAACCTTTAATGTTCAGAGAGCCATATTAGATAAAAAAAAAAAACCTAAATTTCCTGCAGCCGCAAAAAATTAAAGCCTTATGTAAGCCTCACAATAAATGCAACACATGCTGTAAGTGTCTATTATCTTTATCAACCTGTTATCAAAATGATAAGTCGGCTACAAATGCACATGATTACCAAATTACCGCAGTACAACTCGCTCTGGAGTGTAAGTCACACAAGCCAAAATACACATATTAGGAGAAAATAAACGTGAATAAGTCGCACCGGACAACCAGTGGCACTTTTTGTGGGGAATGAATTCGACACCACGAACAGACGCTCCTCTTTTATGACACGGATATTGCTGCACAGAGCCAAGGAATGCTGACATGAGGCAAAACTGCAAGATACAGATCAAAACATGACTAAAATCTGCATAAATCAGCTTTAATATTCTCACTAAATCATCTGCAATAAGTATTGTGTCCATTTGGCGTTCAATGAGTGATATGACTGAAGCGCTTACTTGAGACAAAGTTCCACACATCTCTTTCCACTAAATCCAGCTTACTTTGCCCAAACTGAAAGCAAATGATTCGGTCCAAAAACTGTTGAATCCTGTTTTCTATTGTTCTGTTTCCCTTTTGGATCCATGGCTCTGACGCACCTGCAGTTTGTTTACAACAGCACGCGGACCTGAAAGAACAGAAATATTTATTCAGCACATTTTTACAGCATCGGAAAACTTTAAGAGTTTGACATATTTTCCCTCCTACGAAAATTCTATTAAAACAGTAAACATGTTCACACAATTTTTCACTTTCATTATTTTGAGCAGCCTCCAGGGAGCCACAAGGGGGCGCTAAAGAGCTGCATATGGCTCTAGAGCCGCGGGTTGACAACCCCCGAGCTAGACAAATGCTAAAAAGGCATATGGGCTGCTAACGTAAACAAAAGAACACAGCATACTTAAACGGTTGCAAAGTGCAAGCTAATAGGCCTTTTCACGCTGTGGCTTGGCTAGTACCAGTCTGATTATACCAGCGGTTCATGGCTTCTGGGTCAATTCATTCCCTCGTAAGGCTAGCTCAAATGCAGTAAACTAATTAAAATAATTAATGGACACAAACTGGACAACAAGTGACAGCCAGACAGTCATTTGCAGGAAGTTCAGAGCTTCACATACGAGGTAAATACTTCACGTGTTTATAAAATATGCCATTTTGTCTCTGAAGCTAATGTTAACCTGTATTTATTTATTTGTTTATTTTCAAATTGTCTGCTTTATATTTTTCGCTAATTTATTTGTTAGCATTTAGCATTGCGCCAAACTTGCGCACTTTTATAAAAACACAGTCTTTCTCTGGTCAAGTATGTGAAGCTCTGGACTTGTTAACAGTGCTTACAGATTTGAATTGGCACCACATAGCCTTCGGCTAATAATTCTACTTTTTTGTCTTCAACCGGTCACGACACCGCCAAGTTAAACATTTCGATAACAATACATAAAAAATAGAAGTGTGTTTACTTAGCTTTCTATTGGTTGAAATTCTTTTTTAACAGGTATTTTTGTAGTGTTGTCCAAAAGATCGCAAACTCAAGGTTTTAGAAGTATTATTATGAGTCTTACTTTTTCAACTTTTAAGGAGTTTTTAAACTTAATTGCTGCCTTTAGCGTAACTACTTTGTTTTATTTTATTTTTACTCATTTAACAAGTCATTAACAACTTACACATTTAGCGCTTTATTTCCGATATTCAATGCTTTTGACAGTTCATTGTATGCATTTATATCAAGCCTACAGCACCACCTAGTGGACACATCATGTCAGTTGTTTTTTCCTCATTTTGCATATCACTGGTTTTATTAAAGGATTTAAAAATATATCAACTAATTAATAAATAATATATTAATAATAATAATTTATAGAAATTAAAGGACATAACTACTTACTAATAAAATGGTAACTATTACAAAGTTCAGAAGAAGCTCAAAAAACAAGACATCAAATTTCATTCAACATCACAACATACACACATATTTGTCATAAAATGAACACAATTAAAACAAATATAAACAATAGTATTGATAATAATAATAATTCGAAAAAATAATGGAGTAAAACAACAACAAAATTTAAAAAACAAAGTGATAAAGTATATGGAAGGTATCCAAACTATGAATGAACACATGTGGGAGTATGGTACATAGCCTAAAAGTGTGAAACAACTGAAAATATGTCATATTCTAGGTTCTTCAAAGAGGTAAGGTAAGGTAATGTTTATTAAGGACAGTGTACAATTACATTAAGCACAATGGCAGAGATGCTTGCACCAGATTCTAGTTTACAGCTCATTTCCATCTGTAGTCCTGGGGAGGGAAAGAAGCCACCTTTTGCTTTGATTACTGCTTTGCACACTCTTGGCATTCTCTTGATGAGATTCAAGAGGTAGTCACCTGAAATACTCTTCCAACAGTCTTGAAGGAGTTCCAGAGATGTTAGCACTTGTTGGCCCTTTTGCCTTCACACTGCGGTTTAGCTCACCCCAAACCATCTGGATTGGGTTCAAGGTCTGTGATGGAGGCAGCTCATCTGGCGCAACACCCCATCACTCCCGAGGGAAGAGACCACACCTCCTGAACCCAGCTACCACAACCCCCAATTCTTTACCATCTGGTATGAGTTTTTAAATATCCTTGAAAACTCTTTTTTTGGAAACCAAAAAGAGTGGCTAACAGCCAACAGATTGCTCGCAGTACCAGAGAAATCTGCCTTCAAGGGTCCAAAAAAACATCTAGTGGCAAGCACAGAAGGATCACCCCTCCCCCTGTGCCGTCTAGACTAGCTCTGGTCCTAGGTGTGATTGATGGCCGTCCATCACGAGCAGCAGCAGGTGCTCCTTGGTGGCATGTTTCAGAAAGTGTCCAGTAAACCACTTGTTGAACAGTTCTCCATCGATGCACCCTGCCGGTGACTTGCCATAGAGTGCATCAGGGACCCCTTGCTTATTGTAGGGGCCCCTGGATATCCTCCCTTGTAAATAATAAATGGGGGGATATCCACCCCAGCCGCATATAAACTGGCTAGAACAGTGATGTGGTCTCTGGTGCCTGCCTGTAGGCAGTTTAGGCAAAGCAAGGCATATTTATTTGTATAGCACAATTCCTACACAAAGCAATTCAAAGTGCTTTACAAGGCAGGAAAATATGCATCAAAATTACAATACAAAGCAAAACAGCATTATTAAAAAAATATAAATAATCAGCATAAATTTGACTTTAAATGTTTTGAGCCGAGATTTAAACATTGTCACAGTGGAGGCCTAACTTACATCTTCTGGAAGACTGTTCCGGATCTTAGCTGCATAAAACTGAAACACTGATTCCCCATTTTAGTCCTGACTCTGGTCCACGTTTAGTCCTGACTCTGGTCCACGATTAGTCCTGACTCTGGTCCACGTTTAGTCCTGAATCTGGTCCACGTTTAGTCCTGACTCTGGTCCACGTTTAGTCCTGACTCTGGTCCACGATTAGTCCTGACTCTGGTCCACGTTTAGTCCTGACTCTGGTCCACGTTTAGTCCTGACTCTGGTCCATGTTTTTATTCCTGACTCTGGTCCATGTTTATTCCTGACTCTGATCCATGTTTAGTCCTGACTCTGGGCACCAGCAGGAGGCCGGTCCCTGAGGTCCTCAGAGTCCGAGATGGTTCATGCAGCACTAACATGTCAGAGATGTACTTTAGTGCTTGTCCATGGAGAGACTTAAACACAAGCAGAGCTGTTTTAAAGTCTATTCTCTGAGCCACTGGGAGCCAGTGCAAAGACTTAAGCACAGGACTAATGTGATGTTACTTCCTGGTTCTGGTCAGGACTAATTTGACTGGTTCTGGATGTACTGCAGCTGTTTTACAGCTCGTTTGGATAGGCCGGTGAGCAGGCTGTTACAATAGTCTAACCTACTGGAGACAAATGCATGGATAAGTCTCTCCAAGTCAGGCTTTGACACTATAATTTAGATTTTTTGTTTGTTTGTTTTTTAGATGGTTGAAAGCTACTGATGTTATTCACTTAATGTGGCTATTAAAGTTCAAGTCTGAGTCCATTATTACCCCCAGATTTCTAACTTGAAGGTTTCAGAGAGAGAGACTGAAGGTGACTGCTGACACTTTCTCTTTGTTTCTGTGGGCCAAAGATGATAACCTCAGTCTTGTCTGAGTTTAGCTGAAGGAAGTTGTTTTGCATCCACACACTGATCTGTTTCATCCACACACTGATCTGTTGGATGCAGCGACAGAGTGAATCCACTGGCCCATATCACCTGCTGTTAGTGACACATAGATCTGAGTTGTCTGCATAGTTGTGATAGCACACATTATTATTGTGTATTAACTGATCTAATGGCAGCATGTAAAGATTGAACAGATAGGATCCCAAGATTAACCCTGGGGAACACCACACATCAAGGACATGTGCTCAGAAATGCAATTTCCAATTTCAACAAAATACTTCCTGTCTTCTAGATAGGACTTGAACCACTTCAGGGCACAATCAGAGATGCCCACCCAGTCCTCTAGTCTGTGTAGTCCCCTGGGAGACGACAACTTTTCTTCTCAGGCTGTCCAGCTGAAACCCAGACTCGTCGCACTTGTATATTTGGTTGGGTTTCTTTCTCAGCCCATGCATGTCCACGATGGAGGTCAGAAGTTTAAAGTAATCTTCTATTGGCCCCCTCTTCGCGCACGAAGCTCTCCCACGGTCGATGATGTCATGGGTCTCGGTGGTGATACGCTGATGGTGGCGCTCCTTAAAGTTTATCCACCACATCTGGCTGAGCGCCACTTTTGGTGACTCTGGGTGGCTCCTGTTGTAGATAGGCAGAGCGTGGGATTGCACCTGTGGCTTTGTCAGCGGTACAGACAGTACTTTACCAGCCGTTTTCATCCATGGTGGACAGTAGCGGCCTCTGATCATGGATGCAGTCAGAGGCCACACTCTCGCTGACTTGGTCATGTAGGGTGGTCTTAGGGACCCCACACTGGGCTGCTGCCTGCCGAAAAGTGAGCCTGCCTGCCTGCACTTAAAGCACAGCATCTTCCATTGCCTCTGGAGACCACAGACGAGTCCTCTTGATTTTCTCTTTCAAAGAAAAAATCATACAAAGTGAGCATCTTTGTATGATAGAAAAAAAAAATTGTTAGACTTAGAAAAAAAAAGTATATCCTAAAAAAATGTTTCTTTGTCAAATATATTTGAGTAATTTTATGTTGCAAAATGCTCATTTACCTCTGCCCTTGCCGGTTTCCATTTTCTTAGCAAATCTGTGACTCCTGAAAAACACATACACACACAAAACCTACCTTTCTCTTTTCTCTGTCTGTCCTGTCCTTTTCTGTCCTTCCTTGCTCGTACTTTCTATGTTGGTGCTTCTGTCCTACTTTCTACTCAGCTGTTTCTGTCCTAGCCTCTCAAAAATCTACAACAGAAAAAGAATTATTTAGTAAATTGTTCTTAGCAGTTTATTGTTGTTTCCATTGCTTTTGTTTGTTTTGAGTCTTACTGGGATTCAGTAGTAATCATAGGGATCTTGTAAAAAAAAAAAAAAAAAAAACAATAATTGAACTAGATTAATCTTCTCATATCTATCAAAGAGTACAAAATTATTTGTTCTGTTCACTATTGGTTCTGTTCATATTGTAGAATTTGATTATGTCATAAGTCCAAATGATGAGCAAGAAGCTTTCCTAATAGTATTATTCTTGTTACTATTATTACTATTATTAATAATGATAATAACATTAACAACAACAACAATAATAATAATTAATATTATTGTTATTATTATTATTAAATGGATTATTATATTATTTCAGTTTGTTATATATTATTGTTAATGATTTTGTTATTTTTTATTTAATTATTTTATTAATAATGTATTATTATTATTTCTTGTATTTCTAAATGCTATTTATTTATTATTATAATTAGTATTATCTTTATTAAAAATAATGATACAAAAATGAGAAATGTTAACATTTAGTGTTATTTGTATTTATTTTTTATCTTTAATAACAGTAGTAGTGACTAGACCCATTTGTCTTTTGTATTTGCAACAAAAACCACAAACAAAAGAAAGCTCAGTTTTCTGGTTTGCCTGTTCTCTCCTTTGTCACAAGGGAGTTCTGTGTCAATCACTAGTCAGTGATTATATCTTATACAAACTTCTGAACAAATGTGGTTAAGCTACCGTTTGTTAAACCGAAACACTGACGATAAATATAAAATCTAAGACCGCTCGCAGAGCGTCGCCTAAGCCCTTTCGTTGCATCTGTCTATCAAAAATTATGTTTACAAGATGATTATTAAATGAAACATGAATAGAAAAAAAACATTTTTTGCCTTGTTAATATTTTGTTTACCTACCGTTAGCCCCCAAAACGTTTGGGTTCGTCTGATTTGATACTAAACAATGCAAGTATGTGCGCGTGGCCGACTCAGGATAACTGTTCTAGATGTTGGCCGATGCTAACCTAACAAGATACAGTCCTGTTGGGTTAAGCATCCAAACAATGCAGCTAGTCTCACTAAACGTTTTTAATAGGAGTTGTTACCAAAGCTGATTTTAGATTATTAAACTTAGATTTTCTATATCAAAGTATGCTAACCTTGTCTGTGGAACATTGACTTCAGGTGATTCAACAGTGATCGTTTGGTTGCGAGTATCATCATCTTGAAAGGCAGAGGTGTCACTAGGGCGATAGATGCGATGCACTGCCAACAAAAAGTCAGTCCAGATTATGTCCCATGTTGTTTGTTTTGCCGTGTCTCCAGATTTTCAAAGCAACGAACGGCCAAGCCCCCAAACAAGTGACCCTTTGTTAAAAAAGTTATTAAAAGACTTAAGTAAACAGTCCTTTCCACTTGATGTGAGAGGAAAAAAGCATGTCACATGTCAGGAGTGTAGTCTCTGATTGGCTGACGCGACTTCCAACGCGTAAAAGATGGATTTTCCCAACTTCCAGGTTTGAGCTTTGAATCCGCAAGACGTCATGTTTTCAGTTACCTTAACGCGCGTCAACGGACGCCCCAGACGTCAATACGTGCTGCAAATATGCTTACGCTCAAGACGCGGGTTTACATTGACTTAACATTTAAAATGGACGCAAAAACGCCAATATGCTGACCGGTGTGAACTTACCATAATAGATACGTTCTTTTTTTTTATTGGGCTGATTACAGGAGCTGGAATGGTGCAAACACACTTCTCCAGTCACTCCAATGTAGCAATTTTATTTAAAAAAAAAGTCACTATTATTTTTCATACACCTCAAACCAAGTTCATGTATTTTGTTTCAACTCTGCCCAGTTTTCCCGCTTTTTTCAACCAAGCCTTTAATGAGTCTTTGAGTGAAAAGCGGTGGTAACATTACACACAGTCATAAAGTAGGCTAATTAAATTTAGTAGGAGAAAAAATAAAATATAATGAAGAATACAGAAGTATAACATTACAGAGGTTTAAGTAAATCCGTTTCTATGTATAAGACAATTTGTTGAGAAAAATTTACAAAAAATATATATCCTTTAACAAACAATTCCATTGTCACTCTACAGAAGGGCATTGTTGTGAGTGACAGTGAAACGGTTAGTGAAGAGGATTCCACCATGAAAATGTAGTATTTTTATCAACTAATTTCCTAATAATTGGAAATTGATTTGTATAAACCCAGCAAATGTTAGGGTTAGGATATTAGGGAACTTGCATTGGCAAGCAGTATAGGCTAATGGTAAATAACTGTAAGAAAAAAATAGCAAAATAAAGATAGTGGCGTGGGCTGGCTCCTGGACTATTACTTCAGGCAGCACAAGCAACATGAAACTTGTAGATTGTTTTGTAAAACATGCAGCATGTTTTAATGTCTGTCTCTCGTTTTAAGTTTTGACAAGCTGGAAAGTGTGGCTCTTGACATTTTAAAAGGTACCAAAATATAAACATTCATTTTAAAAAACTCACTCCAGCCATTATCAGGACAAGACCTGAAAGACCTCTTCCCCGGTGCTGAGAATTTTCACCGTAGGAAGGCCATTTATGACTTGGCCCACCTGGTGGTAAGAAATTTTGATGGAATTTTTTATTTAAATATCAAATACTAGTGTATCTTGTGTAAGTTATGATATACTTTCTGTGTCCAGGTGCAAGAAACAGAAACATGTGAGAAACCTAGGAGAAACTATTCAGCAGTTGAAAGCAGCTCAACGAAGCTAGTGCAGCTCCCAAGCCCTCAGTATGTGATCTACTGGGACAGTGAACTGGAGCATGTCGGAAAAGAGTACTTTGATTTTAAACTCTCTGGACGGGAAAAGGAGTGTGTGGTGGCATTTGTACTGGAAATATTATTGTTGCAGGTGAATCATTCACAGAGGTTAAACAAACCTTCTCTGAAGCAAAGTGATGGCATAATTATTGGTGTAACGATTCAGGAATTTTACCATTTGGTTTGATTCAGGACTCACGATTCGATTCATCGCAAGTCTTTTACAATTAAAAAAATAATACGTTTTATGTCATTTATCCGAATTTTTGACAAAGAAATAAATAAATAAAATTGACAATAATTTTGCCTTTTGAATTATTAGTTTAACACATCTATCTATCTGTCTGTCTGTCTATCTATCTTCTGTTCTATTATATTAAACATGTGAGTTTGTGTCTTTACAGTCTCTGATGATCTGTTCTGTCACACTCACACGATGTTGACCATTGTCTCTGTGCTCGCGCTCTGTCCCGCTGCACTTTTCTGATTGCTACGCGTGCCCGTGTTGCTGCCGCCTCGCTCGCTCATAACTCGTCTCTCTCACAAACTGACGAAGTTTAATGAGCGGACAAATAGTTTCTGTCAAAGCAGTGTTGAGTAGGTCGCGCACATATGAGAGAAGGGACAGTCATTTGATTTTTGTAGGCCATTTTGCACCGATGTTGAGCGTGGATTTGGTGCGCTACACAGACTAACGGGACGCATCTGCGGGGTTGTTTTAATAACATTAAAGCGGCCCCGCATCGAGCCACATTGAAGCAGTACACGATGCGGAATCGTAACCAATCGTTACACCCCTAGGCACAATCCTAGTTGCGCACTGTAATTGCACAGCGGGGCTGGGCTAGTGCTGTTCCCATGTGTCTGCTGTACTCTTCAAGCTATAGTTCCATATCCAAGAAAAGGACCATGATGAGAAGACAGCCATCACATCCAAAAAAATGCAAATGGGACAGACCTAGTGAGTCTTCCATGAAACGGTGGAGTACCTGATATTGTCTCACCAAAAAAAAAAAAACTACGTCCCAATCACCCTCAATCAGTGCCACATCTTGTCCCCCGCTGAGCCCTAGTGACCAAACACAACTTTACGACAGCCTGTCCCACTGCTATACAGCTGAGGGAACACCACTTAAGCCTGTGGTGTTGTATCTTGTCAGGAGCATGCAGCAGGATATGTGCCTCTCACCAGCTTGTATGATAAAAAAAATGAGAGATGCCAGTGTAGAAGAGGTGCTGGAAAAGCAGAAAGTGTATTTGAACAGTTATCAGTGTCATGGGTGCTCGTTAACCCCTTACTAGAGTGATGGGTGGTAGTATGTTTTGTTTTATTTTTTTCCATTCATTATGATGAATAGTATTATTAGCCGTGTGCAGTGTTTGAACATTTGCGTAAAGGTGGGGATTAAAAGTCGTGGAAAATTACCTGGAGGGCGAACCGGGGCAGAGAGACAGAGGAGGCATGAGACGAGAGGCGAGCAGCTGGTCTAGAGGGCACAGAATGAGGACGCCCGGAGGCATTTGGAGGACATACAACGCACTCGAGAGCTAAGTGAAAGGAACGTATGGTGGCTCCTTGTGGTGTTGTGTACCGATGATGGTGCCTAGATTAAGTGTGCTCCCTCGTTTGTGTAGCTCACGCCTGGAAGCCAGGTGGACCAGGACGCAGAGAGTGGTCGTGGGTGTTGGAGAGACTGGGAATGATTACACCGCAATCAAAGCTAAGTTAAAGGAATGTACCTGCGCAAAAGCAACCCTGCTGCATGCATAAAAGGGATTGTCTACTGCTGAATGCGAGCGGGACTGAGTGCTGTATTCTGTTTTCCTCTGATAGCAATGGCTGACGTTCGGCGATGAAGGCCCGGCGACGAAGGCCCGGTGACACGCGCGCCCACGGCTCTGCTTGCTCCGGAGGCACCCTGTGGGATAGACACCGCTCGCAAAGCTAAGTGACAGGAACATGGACACTTGTTGGCGATTGTGCCCCCTAGATTTGCAGTGTTGTTTGTTGTGGATTGCATACACTAAGAGTGCTTGCTCTACTCCCTACAGCTCGGCGCGGTTGATCGGCTGGGGTATAGTTTTCTACCGCACGGAGGCGCTCTGAGTCGGGAGAGGAACCAGATTGCAGTGGGGATCGAGTACCGCTGCGTCTGGCTCCCAGCCCCACTGTTTCCAGGAGCAGACCAGGCCTACTGATAATGGACCATATTAGCAATAGACTAAAGTAAGGCAGACTAGTTTTATTAGCGTAATAGTCATTTCTTTTTTTATATCGGCCTTTTATGATCATTTTAAGGAAGTGTTTTCAACAGTAGTCATTTTGTAATAATAAAACTCTTTAAATTACCAGTTCTGATCTATTTCTTATTGTGGAACAACCAACTCCGGTGTGTGAACCTAAAGAAAAAGTGTGACATCAGTGTCAAACGAACAGGTGATTTACTGTGTTTGTCTTTGTACAGTGAGTGAAGAGTTTAAATAATAATATAATAAATATTGGGAGGAGGAAACAAAAGGGCAAGCAAAGTCAAAAATATGGTTTGAACAGTGGCAGAATTACAGCTTCAACTTTCAGAGCAGCTACAAGAACAGAAACCATCAGTGTCTCTCTTTAAGTAAATATGTTATCCACAGTCATAGCAACAAGGTGGTTTGATTATAGGACATTATATAGATTCTGTTTATGTATCACAATGTTCTGTAGATTAGTGACATTTAAAACAGCTGTTTGGCTGTTAAATTGAATTATTTGTAAAGGCATTTTTTGTTTCCTCATAATAATCTTGTTTTCTCTATTACAGATGGGGCTGTAAGCGTGAAGAAGAGGCGAGACAACAATATGAGAACCAAGCCGACTTATGTTGAGCTGTGAGAAAAAGGCACTGTTTTTATTGATAAATGTGTCACTGGTACGGCTCCCTATCCATTTGAAACAATTATATAATGCAACCTTGTGGACTTCAAAGCCTTGTGGCAATCAAATATTTCATTGAGTGATGAGGTTTGTATGTTGAGTAACACTGGGCGCTGGCTAACAGGTTACTTGATTTTCAGTGAATATTTCAAAACAGTCAATTGTGTTTTTAAAACACAATGCAAACTGTGTTTTAAAAACCTTTGCTGCGAAATGCTTTTGGAAGGGTTTGTCTTAAAGGTTCTCTCTCAGGCCAAAATAATAGGCTTGGAACCCATAGACATATAATTAGTAGACGTGCAATCCGACTCAGATGCTATCGAACAATTAGCATCTGAGCTAGTCCGGTAAGATTTAAGCTAGTCTGGAGCTTTCTACTGTTTATTTTCCTATAGCCGTTAGCATTAGCCTGCAAAAAACGCAAGTTATGAAAGATCCAGAGAGAGTCAGCTGTACAAACCTACCGACCACATTTAGCAGAGGTCAAAGGTCAGAGCCTTTTTACAATTTATTGTTGAGTTTACAAACCGTGTAGTTTTTTTGTTGTAGGTAAAATGTGTGTATAAAACTGCTAACGGCTAGCAAACTTATACATCTTTTAAGACTCGAGTGATCACCAAACGTCCGCTTTTACATGTTACTAGTGAGAAAAGCAGATAAATGACATAAATAACACCAAACAAAGTTATAGCTTCACTCATCTGTGGAGGCGTCTGTCGCATCAGTGATGGAGCATTTCAGTCTAAGAATATAATAGTTTGAGAAATACAATTTCACATCTCCAAAGTTGTTTAAAGAAACTTCATAAGACATAAATCAGTCCGTTTTGCTCATGGTTTTGCTGTAATCGCGTGTTTAAGCTCGTTTTATCCATAAAAGTGCAGCTCCTGCCATTGACTTAATTGATTTGCGTCATCATCTCTACCGGAGAAATATGGCGTCGCGCTGTTCGTGTTGTAGCAACAGAGCAGAGCTGCTGATTGCGCGTCGACTAATTTAATGTCTATGCTTGGAACCAATCTACAGTGCATAACATGTTTTTTTTTTAAACACGTTTTTTAAAAAGTCTTGAGAGACACAAATCAAAGCAAAAATTGATTCTTAACTTCAGTAAAGTAACATAAAAAGCTGAAATAATGTGAGGTTTGACTTAGATTTAAGATGAGGAGAAACAACATTGAAAATGATGGTAGTCCAGTCAGCATGAGCACTTTTTTATCATCATTTCTTGCAAAGCAAATGCTTTTTGCTTTGCAAAATGGTTTTTGCCATTTTCTCTTTCAGCAACAGATTCTCAATCCTTAAAACGTGCACCTCTTATCTCCAGGGAATGTATTTTTTCTTTTCAAGTTTCATCTTCACATTGTCAGCTTCACACGTTGGCTGGGGATAATTTTCTTGTTTTGTGTGACTTGTGTCTTTATGTTAGTTTACAGGGGAAGCAACCGGTGGTATTTGATGAGCGGCATATGCTTGTTGTTCCAGTCTTCAGCTGCTTGTCTTCTGTTGAAATTGTCCAGCTGCTGCTTTCCTCTTCTTTTCACAGGCGAAGGAACGTGTTTTTTTAAAATAACAATCAATCAGTAAACATACTGGACGGTGTAGTCCCTCATTCATCCAGGAGTGATCCATAGTAATGACTTTCGGATGAGAGTCGAAACGTCTTGATCTTCGGAAACACTGTCCAGATGACTACTTTGAAGACTTCTACTATGGATCACTCCTGGATGAATGAGGGACTACACCGTCTTGTTGCCAAGAACTTTGGGGAGAAAACACTGAAGTTGATTCGAGACTTGGAGAACATTTTTCCCTGAAGCTGACGCAGAAAACCTGGTCCATGTGGACGGCGACTGAGGGAGTGTGTCTGCCAAAATTACGTAGTTCCGTGTCAAGTATGAAATAAGCTGAAGTCAGGCTGAGATCGCACCAAAAGAGGCGGGACTATGTACCGGCAGCCGAAAATAAGATCTTCTGATTGGACAAGAATATTTTATGGCATTTTAATCAGGTTTAGTCAGTTTTAATCAACTTTAACTACACACCTCACACCTTTTTTCCCCTTTTTGTTGGCAGTGTGTCGCTCCTATCGCCCTAATGACGGGCCGCCCTTGTTGGTAAGCACAAAAATCATGTCTGGGATTTGCCATAGAGGCTGCAAAGTGCTGCCTTCTCTTTATCACCGTCCCAGCTCTAGACTCAAATGTACCAGAGTGCAAAACAGTTCATCAGTGTGTACATTTGTTTTGCTAAACTTTCACCACACTTGGACCCATTGTGTTTTACTCGCAGCTGATCCAACTCGCCTCGTCCTTTGCACGCTTTGGTTGTAGGAGATAAACAGCCCGATTTTGCCCTTTGTCCTATCCGGTCTTAGCTGATGGTCTTAATTATTCCTCTGTTGGCCACTAGTGGCTCTCTCCAAGCTCTATACACTGTCACTGTAGAAGGTGTGGCTTCAGCCAGATGTGAGGGTGCAGTTTTGTTCATTGAACCTGACACATGCTCACGCCTGTGACAAGTGAGCAGCTGCTTTAGGATCACAGGCAAAAGTAACTGTAGCAGCAGCTTCAGTTTGGAAAAAAACTATAATAATAGAAGTCAACAGGCTTTATGTAAAAGAAAAGACAGATTTTTAGACAAAGTTGTCAAAGTCTGTCAAGTAGATAGACTTTCACCAAATAGATTTCAATTATTATATTTTTTAACCAAATAGTTTTCTATTATTACACTTTTTTTCCAAACTGAAGCTGCTGCTACAGTAACTTTTGCCTGTGATCACTGATCACTTGTCACAGGTGTGAGCATGTGTCCGGCTCACTAAAGGAAATTGCACCCCACAACTGGCTGAAGCCACACCTTTTACACTGACAGTGTATAGAGCTTGGAGAGAGCCACTAGTGGCCAACAGAGGAATAATTAAGACCATCAGCTAGGACCGGCTAGGACAAAGGGCAAAATCGGGCTGAAAGTTTTGCTGTTTATTTCCAACATCTTAAATGAGTCGCTAGATCCCATTAAAGACCCACGGTTGCTCCTTGTGTGCTCTGGGTCTGTGGTGGTCCACCTGTTCAAAATATAGGCCTACACTCCTCACTCTTGAGACCCGTGCGTCCTCCGCCCTGCAGCTGCTCAGAGCGGCGTCTGACTGCAGCACCTTGGCTAATTCACGCCATTTTATATACAGTATTTATATTACATCTTTATTGAATTGAGTTATATTTGGAGGCATAGATGGCTGTTCAAGAAATGTATAGGTATTTATAGGTTCTGTTCACATTGTAGATTTCAATGGCCAAATAGTGACCAAGAGACACGTTTTCCTATTCATATTTGCAATTACATTTTTTTTTAAAGTTTACACATTTTTTGTATTAAAACTAAAAGACTTCACTTAAAAATGATACGTTTTACCTGCCCTTGGTATGTGGTATGTGGTATGTGGTGATGAGCACACACAGTCACAGAACATGTTTTTAAATGTACAATATTTTTTGTGATTACCATTGATTAACAATACGTCATTGTTTCTAGTAGATAATGTATCTTGGAGCTGCTTCAAATAACAAAGCTTCTGCTGCCCTAGGATTTATTCTGCAGTCAGTGGAACAACATGGGTACACATTAAGGTAAGGTTACATATCAGGAAAAAGTGTTTACAATGAAAGGTAAGAATGGACATAATCACATAAGTAATGGGCCAGGATGAAAAATCCTGCAAAGACCTCTTTGGATCTTGTTTCACACTTGCTTCAGTTAAAACAATGATCAGTGTCAGATTTGTAGCATACAAAGAATACTTGCATTCATTTTCACTGTGAACATGTTTGAAAATTGAAAAACGTTTAACTTTTTTTTAATCAGCCAAAGCCAGTATGCTTTCCTTCCTCGGCTCCAGGTGGACTTAGATGTCTTCACTGTTGGCTGAACAACCATCCCGTCAGCACAGAGGCCAACAAAAGTCAAATCAGCTGTGGGAAACTAAAAACCCAGTTCCTCCTGCTTTATCTGAGGTTGCTGGGACATTTTAAAATGTTCCCATTCTTTGATGTTTTTTATAGTTGTGTTCTTGATACAGGAAAACTGAAGATGACACAGACTTTGACCCAAGCCCAGGAGTTGTACTTCCCTTGTTGAATGCCCAGTGAATGAACAGCTGACCCATCTGCAAACAAGGGTTCAATTAGTCAACTATGAACGGGACTAATACTTGACGGTGCAAACTTCACTCGTCATATAAATTTTTTTTAAAAAGACTGACATGCAACAAAATGCATAAATGTGCAACAACAGACATGTTTACCCAATAGCTCAATCAATGATATCTCAAAATTGCAAATGTAATAAAACACTGATGAAACACCGGTTTGACTCTGATTCCATTTTAAGAAAAGTGTTGTTTTTTTTTGTTACATGTACTTGTTATAAGAAAAAAAAGCCAAACAGCTACCATTAACTTGTAGACAAAATGGAATTGGCAAACAGACACATTTTTTGAAAACTGAAAATTTTACAACCTCCCAAATTCTGACCCAAAGATAATTGCTTGGGTCATGATGGCTTTGAATGAGTTATAGTCTCCCATATTACAGTAGGAAGAGTCACCTTTGTGCATGCACTGACTATTGGGAGCAGATTATATGGTCTGGGTTTCTGTCCATGCAGTCATGGTCAAAGTTTATGTAGATTTTGAACTGGTTTTGCTCTGAAATTAGAAGAGGCTTGTGAGCCTGGCCGGTCAGCCACTGCATGATGCGTGGCACTGTGACGGGAAGTCCTTCATCTGAGATCTCTTCTGAAAAACAAAACAAAAAAAAGGTTGCCAAATGATCAGTGTGTTGTTCAAGGATCTTAAAATGACCTATGAAAGTGCAACAAGGAACAATCTGAAGAAGGTTGAAAGTTAAATGTTTTTTGAAAAGTATGTTATTTTGAATGCATGCACTTGGTTGTGTGTCCTTTTGCATCCCTGCGTTGAGAAAATCGGTGGCATTGTTCAAGTGGAGTAAAAGCTTATGCTGCTGTAGATTGTAGCCTTAAGCTCACCTGCAGCATTGTCTGGGATCTCATCTTCTACTTGATATATAGATTAAATAGAATAGATTTTTCCTGAAGATCAGGTCAGGTGAGTTTGCAGGCCAATCAAGCAAAGTAATACTATGGTCTGTGGCTTCATCCAATAGATCAAATAGACACTGGAGCCCCACCTCAGACTGGATGTTCGTCACCTAATGAGAAGAACTGCCTGAATAGTCAGCTCAGTGAGGAAGGAGTAAATAGAAGTAGCCTGTCTGCAAACTATCATAGTTACTTTAGCAAAGTGACCTGTGGTGCTTTCTAAAAGCGGTAAGATTATTCTATTATTCTATTACACAGATCAATCAGAATATTTATGAACACCGCTGATATGCAAATGAAGATTTACTGCTTTAGATTTTAGACAGGCATTATAATTATAGTTTACACAGTGTTTTGCAATTTCAAGGTTACCAACCTTAAAACATGGCTCGTTAGGCTATGTTTCAAGGTTGCACATTTTATGCATGATTTTTTATGTTTATATTTCAAAATAAAATGTTTTACACCAATGGAGTCTGTTTATATTGTAAAAAGACCCAGTGTACTCATATGAGGACATTTATTTGTATGAAAACTACTTATTGTATTAAGCTGAAATTTAGAAATGATACTGATTAGAACCTTCTGGTCTCAAAGAGCAAAGAATGTTTCTTAAGGTTAAGATAGACCGACGGTCCTCATACAAGGACGTGTGTTTTGTTTGTTTTTTTGCAAAAAATATTTCCTGTTCAAAATCCTGGTTTAGGTAGTATACTTCCTAGATCCTACCAACTCCAAATAGCAACAATAAAAATAAAATACACATCAGACAAAACCTCGGGTTTCAGGGGGTTAAGTGTCCAGCATTAATGAACTTCTTCCTACTTCCTTTGAGTCCATTGCTTTTTGTAGTTTCTATTACATGTACATGTTACACATGGGCTTTTATGTTGCTCAAATAAACTAAACTAAGCAAAAAAACTGACTAGTTGGGTTTTTTTTTAATCAGGTGCCATTTGTTAAAAAGATGTGTTACTATACTTAAGCTAAGCATTTCTCTTTAGTATCTGTGCATCAGCATCTGTGTTTTTATTATGCATTTATCCATCTACAAATTTAAATCTCATGTTCATCAGTTTACTCACCTCCGTATGAAGAAGTGAGGCCACAGGACATGAACGCTGGGGATGTTGGGGAGGTTCCTTTGTAAGAAAATTTTTAAAGAATTGTTTTCTTTAAAAGTACAAATGAAAAATAAGCACTGTTACATATATCAGGTTTGTCTGAATGTGGTTCTGACTGACTTGATCAAATGACTTAAACAAAAAATGACATTTATCCGGATCTTTGATTTCATCGTCGAGTTCTGTATCAATAAATTAATTAAAATCTGTGTTAAACTTTAAAACCCGCTCGAATCTTGCATCAGAGTTCAGAAACTGTCTGCAGATATTTAGACATTCATAGAGTGTCTTCTGGCGTTGCATCCTTTTAGAAATTTCTTTGCATCCACCAAAATTATGACAAGGCACCTAGGAGTCTCATTCCCCTCCATCTGGAAAAAAGATCAAAATAAATAGATAAATAAGAGAAAATAAATAAATAAACAACAAAAAATTATTTTGCCTTTTTTTTGTCCTATTTACTCTGCATATTTCCATCACCCGCCGCTCTCATTCCTGAACACGTCATGTAGCGTACGTCAGTTTTGTCCAACAGCAAAACGACGTTGCACAGACAACTGAAGATGTGAAGAGTTATTTTTATATTTTTTGAGCTGGATGAGATCTTTGGGTTTTGATTCACTAAAACCTCGGACCTCGCTCGCCTGATAGACTTTCAATTTCCACTGTGTTTTGGACTATATAAAGTCTTTTGGAAACGGAACAAAGGACAGAGTGCAGGAAAACCTCAGTCTTTGAATGAGAAAGGTAAGAGTTGTCGTAGGTAAATCTGAGCCGCTCTACAAATGTTGGAAAATGCGCTGACTGCCGTATGTGCCCGGTGTTGTGTGTGCTGCTCGATGTGTGTGGGAAGACCTGACATGTTTTGTTAAGATTTGTGCTGGTGACCTCAGCGCATGACATGGTGTTAGGATTGCAGTTTCATTCTTGTACATAGATACTCTTAGTGTAACTGTGTTAAAAATAGTTGCTAATGTTGATTGTGCTCAGTGAACTGAGTTGTTTGGATGCTGCCGTAGCTTCATGTTCGGGCTGTGTGCTAAATCCAGTTTGTACCAAACACAGTAGAAGCGCCTCGCTATGTTCTTAATCAGAATACAACGTGTTTTAAAACCACAAACATAACAAAACCATTAGCCCTGCTTGTTTACAGTGAGATGCATTTTTCCACAACACTTCTATGTCTTTTAAAGAGAACAAAAGAGGTCCGAGGCACGTCTGTCTTTATGTTGCTTTATTCAAACGCCAACGCGTTTCAACACCAGGTCTTCATCAGGGCCCTTTCATTATCATCTATTTGTTATACATTTGAAAACTCTAGACTTAAATAAATATTAAAGAAACTTACCAATGAGGGCATCCAGCTTTTCCCTATGAAGCTGGGGCTTACACTCAAGCTCTTTGTGAGGCCCAGGTGGTTTTCCTGTGAGGCTGCACAGTGCACCAGTACAGCCAGGTCGCTTACATACACTCAGTGTACTCAGCTTTTGCACTTTGATGTCGCATCCAGGGTTAGAAGGACCTACAAAAGGAGCAAGCAGTTGTAAAGACCTGATGTGAGGTATGACAAAAAATTATTATTTCTTAATTAATGAATTGTTACCTAATAAAAGTAAGATTTCAGTTTGATAAATAAACTTTAAAACTGTTAAATGGGAACATTTTTCAGACCTACCAGACCTTGAAATATTTAAAAAAGAGAGTAATGTAATCAAACCAAAGTGTTCCATTCCAGTTACATTACGGCCATTGGACCAATTTTGTTCACCTACAGACTTCCTGCTAGATTGGCCCACATTACACAAAGCAGAGTATTAATTATTATAAATACACATAATTGAAATCCTGATTCTTCAAACGATTGCTTAGAAAGAAAAAAATATTGTCCAAGGCCCCTGTCCAAACTGCGGGCCCCTGCCCCGCAGTTTGGACATGCCTGAGCTATAACTAGGGGGGTGTTCCATGAAGCGAGATAAAGCAAAATCCTGGATTATTTGACCAATCAAAGCTTATGAAATCTCCATTTCCTTTCCACTAACGAGGTTCACCTGAGTTGGCTGTTGGTTGTCGTAGTAACAAGCATGCAGACATAGACCTTTGCCCTTTCTCAATCCGCGTACTTGTGCGTACTTGTGCGTACTTGTGGACTGGTGTGCTTGTGACACGTCATCTGTTGCGGCCCGAGTACTGTTCCAATTCTCAAGTCCGCAGTATGCGAGCACAGTTAAGTCCCCGGATGCTGTACTCGACACGCCCCCTTTTCTGTCTGCATCAGACCAGACTTGCTGCGGTCTCGGCCCGGGAAATTTCCCAGAAGCCTTTGCGGTTTAAACAATGACGGAGAGAAGACGCACAGCTGTAAGTTTAACTCTGTAAAACTACAGTTTTTCCACAAACATATGTTTATATAACGTTTAGGAATTCAATCTGTTGCTGTTATGCCCTTTATGTCGACTCATCAATGTAATGGTTTGTCGTGCCGAAGTCGTCCCGAAATCACTGAGCTAGTTAATGCTGTCACAACACGGCTTTTCTGTGAATGTTGTCGTCGTGTTGGTCGTGCATTACAGATATTTTTTCATCCGGATTATGCTAACGTTCTTATCTGGGATATTTGTATAAGTAACTGCCCTTGTCTCAAACTCGCGATTACATTTTGCGTGAATTGTAGTATTATTACCTCTACAATGTACACGGTTCTCTCTCTCTCTCTATCTACTGTATCTTGCTCTTCAGAAGAAAATCATTGTAGTATTGATTCCTTCTCAAACGAGCATCTAATTTTGACAGTATCGATTGCTATTTGTTTTTTATTTATTTATTTTGTATTTTATATAGGGACCACTGAAGAAACGAGAGCCTTATCGAGAGGAGGAACTCATTCAAGGATGGATGGGAGTAAGTACAACTCTTCTTAATAGCAATGATGAGTGAGTTTCATTAAAAATATTTGTATTTTGTTTTGTACTTTTGCTAGAGGGATTTGTTACATCATCAGGCCTGCCCATTTCTGCCAGACAGGCAAAAAAAAAGGCAGAACTTGGTGCAGAAATATAAGTTAAATTTAAGCCTATTAATAACAAAACTTTGCCATAGGTTGTGTTCACGTGACATCACCACATTCTACAGATAATTAATATTTCAATCAGGTGTTTGACAGTTAAAATGAACACAGGTAAAAGGGTCTAGTCCCCTCATGTTTCTAGATTAAGTACAATGTGATCAAAAGGAAAAAAATGCCTCTTGCACATCATCAGTTCTTATGTTATAGTGGCATTCTATAACATGAACCAACCTGTCATGGACATAGTAGTAGAAGTAGCAACAACTGCAATTAGGTACATTTAGTGGAATAAAAATGGTTGGATGTTACTTCAATTATTATCTTTTTTTTTCTTGATATATAAAAGTAAAGTTGTACTTGGACCAAATAAATACATTTTACAGGAGCTGCGGTGATCCACCAACTGGAAAAGGGTGGAGGCTGGTGGTGTGACTGCTGCCAAGTGGCAGTGGTATGTCGTGCTGGATGCTGCTCTCCAGGGGCAGCACTCAATCAGTCCGCTCCTGGTAGTGGCCAGCCGGCTGCCACTGCTGGTGGGGTGGTCACACCCCCGGCCTCTGTATCAGAGGCATTAGCAGACCAGGGACCAGAAAGCAGCAGGGGAAGGAAGAGACTCTTTCTAAAGGAGAGAGCTGAAAGGGAAGAGGAGCGAGAAGGCTTCTCCTGGAGAGGGAGAGAGAAGCCCAAGCCAGGGAGGAGGAAAGGGAGAGAGCAGCAACGGAGAGGGCAGAGCGCTACCTGGCCTGTTTGAAAGACTGGTTAATGAGTTTTAGTTCTAGTTGTTTTAATTTTTTTGTTTTTGTGTATTTGTTCAGAATTTTTCTTCACTTTTCTTTTTTTTGCATTGTATGATTAAATTTAAATTTTAAATTGAAGTTGGTGGTTTTATGTCACATACCAGATTTTAATTCTTGTCAGTGCTAGATTATCGTCTTTACTATACTATACTTAGTTTCAAACCTAATTCAAATATACTTAATTGTCAGTACCAAAGGTTTAATTCCACAATGATATATATAATATATATATATATATTTATATATATTATATTATATATATATATATATATATATATATATATTATAATAGACTTTAGACAGTAGGGTTACATACAATACATAAAATGCAAATTTCTTTAAATCAACATTTTTTTCAGACTGGTTCATTGACCAGTGTTACTGTGGTCAATGAACCACACATACATATCACTTGAGCTGAACTTCATGAAGAATTTTTTTTATTTATTTATTTATTTGATTGGGACAGAGCATGTTAATGAACAGACATGAAAAAAAAGAGCATGAATGTAAACACACCGATTATAGCCAAAGGCTAATTTCCATCCGTAGTCCCAACGGGCGGGTCACAGGGGAAGCAACAAAATGTACATTTCATAAATAACTTCACTTTCATTGCACAATCCCACTCATTGCACAGACCTATTCATTGCACAATCCTTTAATTGCACAATCTCTTCATTGCACAGTCCCTTTCATTGCACAAATCCACACATTGCACAGTCCCTTTCATTGCACAAACCCACACATTGCACAGTCCTATAATTGCACATTTCTCAGTTATTGCACATCAATACAAACACATATTCAAAAAGAAATGTACATTCCACACACAAATCCCATATTTACATTCAACCCATACATCGTTCTGACTCACATACACAAAAAACTAAAAATCTATCAATAATGGTGCAGTTGGTTCGTCCAGACAGTTTCATGTAAAGAACTAAGTGTCCAGACGAAAATAAGAGACGCCAAACCTAATGGTGCAGATGAGCTGAAGGCAGCAGCCTGGCTTAAGGTCTCCTGAGCACTGCCACAGACTGATCTCCTCCAAACCTTACCACAATGATGCAGTAACTCATGCATAGGAATGTCCTTCTTTGTAATAATTGTGTGTACTCCAATTTTTTGAGACATACCTGTATGATTACTAAATCGTTTGGCAAGCTACATGGAAAGTGGTGTAGAGCTATTGGTTGCTCCGGAGCAATAGGTTGGAAACCCTGTGAGAAATGTATCTCTGTTGCTAATGCTAAATCTGTGTGAACATAAATTTAAAACTTCAAGTTGAATAATCTGGCCTTATCCTTACATGAACTGGCTCTTCTCTTCTATTGTACTAGCAACCATTGCCAAAACAAATGAATGTGATAGCAACTGAAGGTCGTAGCAAAAGCAAGCAAAGGTACTTTCTCGAGAGAGAAGAGATACATACCATGTCCTTATTTAGGTTGAACCAAACCAGCTCCGGAGCTGTATAAATTCAGCCCCCATTTATCCTATTGTGACTGTGAACTGCATGTCTTGTATTCTGCACTTGGAACTTCAAATAAAAGACCTTAAACTTAACATTCTTCTCCTGGGTCTCTGTGCGTGCTGTCTACTAAAGCGAATTATCCACAACCCCTGCTGTAGGCTAATGGTTCTTAACCTTTTTTCAGACTAACCAGCAAAATAACCGCCATAGGCAATTGCAAAATGGTCACTTGTAAAATAAGTAAGTAGTCTTATGTTTTATTTTTACATTTTTTACATACTGTATATGCTAAATAACAAAAATCCTAATTAAAGATTAATAACAAATCTGAAAGAAAAGTTTATACAGTAAAGTGAATATTTGGTTAATTTAACATTTTACATTTGCATAAATCTTTCATTTCTGTATATTATTTATCTACATGACCAAGTCCTACCTACCTACAATTGAAGGGAATAGTTTTCGGTTAAAGTAGCATTGTTTTTGTGCTGCAGGAGGAACGATGCGTACATGGCACCCATCAATAGCCCCACTGCCCGTCTAAAGGCATATGGCCACCGAGCTGTGCAAAGCCCTTCCAACTTCCTCCAACTCTTCAACTTTTGGAAATGAATCACTTTGGAGAGCAGCTCCATCATTTTTTCCACAATTCTATGGACCACCCTCAAACGTGACAGGGGCATTCCAAAAATATCGGCAGTTGCCTGTAGGAGGTGCCACATGCCAGCCAATAAAGGGTCACCAACACCTCGATTTCTGGCTTCCATCCATGGTCTTTATGGAGAGGCAGAAGCTCCACCAGCAGATTGAATGTTCTTCTGCTCAGTCGAAAGGCTGGCCTCAGGTCGCCTTCAGAGAAAAACAGTGCTAGAATTGGCACTGACATGTTTATATTTGTGTATCTTGTGATTTGTTCTTGTTTCTGTTCCTGTGTAAATAAAAAAAAATCATTAGATTGACTTGTCTTTTAATAAACTATGCATAACATAATAGAAATGACAGTTATTGAACATAACAACTGTAGTTCATTTATAATGTATGTAACAGGCTATAATCTCAACTGAAAATTACAAATGGTCTATTATTTAATAGATAAAAAAAAAAAAAAAAAGTTTTTTTTTTTTTTGTCCTGGTAATACTCTTTCTTGTATTGTCGATAATTTTTAATGTTGTCTAGCATGTATAACAATTCCTAAAGCGATACATTTGAGAGAAAAGCCACCCACCATAAAAGATGGAAGCTAGAAGGCCCCACCTTTGCTCCCTCCTCTTCTGCATGAGAGCTGCCCTCATTCTCCTTAACTCTCTTGCTCTCTCCGCCTCCTCTGCCTCTATATATAATTGGCTAACAACCAGTATAGCAGCAGCTAGCTCATCGTGTAAAACGTAGTAACGTTACTTTAAACAGTAGTCTTTAGTAACGGTCCATCTACTGCACCCCACAGGTGGTCTATTTATAGACAGGCTGACGTGACACGTAAGATTGATAAGTACAATAATAATATTAATAATAATAATAGTAATAAATACTTTGAAACAAAAAGGTTTTAATTAGGCAAAAGACATTTTAAAACCACAAAATAAAAACATAATATAATATAATTACATTTGTGGAAATAAAATAATACTACAAAGTGTAAATTATTTTATTATTTATTAACTGAAAACCAACACGTGGAAGGCGTACATGTGACTGAACAGCTGAGAAAAGAAAACACACAACTTCCGGAATGTTGAGCCGAGCGCTGATTAGCATCGCCGTTAGCGTTCCAATTCTCCGTACTCGGGCTGCAGTCTCCCGTGCTCCCAAGTCCGTACTTTTTGTGGACTCTTGAGTATTGAGAAATCCAACATTCGCACACTCATAAAATGCCTATCTTGTCCACGAGAGACTGGCGATAACCTGAGAATATTGGCATCGGGAAACTCTCAGAACAGTGTGGCTGCCAGCTACAAAGTGGGCTTATCAACCGTCTGTACCATCCTCTCAGAAGTGACCAAGGCAATCTGGTTGGCCTTGAGTGGAGTTTTTGTGGCGTTTCCCTCCCAGAGGAAATGACCCAATCGCCGCGGATTTTTGGAAAGTGTGGAACTTCCCCAATTGCGTTGGGGCAATTGACGGGAAGCACATCAGTATCAAGGCCCCACCGCGAGCAGGGAGTGACTATTTTAGTTACAAACTCCATCATCCTATTGGCCGTGTGTGATGCGCGATACAGATTTACTATGGTTGATGTTGGAGCCTATGGAAAAGAAAGTGACGGGGGAGTTTTGGACTACAGCATATTTGGAAATGCCCTGAAAAACGGCCAGTTACCACTTCCACCACCAGCAAACCTTCCTGGCACATCCATCAAAGCACCACATGTTTTTTTCAGGTAGACTTTCTAATTATATTTACAAACCAATAATGTTCAGTTTGAGGAGATTGAGCTAATTATTAAATAGACCTGCATGCAATCCATTCACGTTGACCAACAATATCAACAAATGACTCAAGCATTAGGTCTACCAATAAATAAATAAACAAATAGCTAAATAAATAGATCATAGGACAGAGAAACACACACATAAATTAAGAGATTCTTCATGTTTACTGTTTAAATTTTGAAATTTCTACTTATTTCATTGAATTTGGTCTATAATATTTTGTCTTTGTCTCCATGTAGATCGCAATCTCACAGCCCAGGAGCAGGTCTACAACTACCGGCACTCACGGGCAAGGCGTGTGATCTTTGCAGCGCGATGGAGGATCCTTGGAAGGCCATTGGAATACATTGTTAAAGCTTGCATTGCCCTCCACAACTTTTTTGACCCAGAGGCGGTTCTGGCCTACAGACTCCCTGGGCGAACATGCTCCTCTGGGCTTTTAGTGAAATCGGTTGAAGGCCTTTAATTGTTATTCCTAATGTTATGTTGCTCATTTATAAGTTTTTGATTTACATTGCTTTAAGGGATCTAAATATTTAATTGTAAAATTTTTGAATATGTGTTATATTTGTGTATGTGTGTATGTAGTTATGTATTGTGACATACTGTATATTTATTATCCAAACATTGAGTTCACTGCATGTATAATAATACAAGGCATACATCTTTTACATTCCTTTTTTCCTGGTTTTGCAACAATATTGAATGGTCACAGTCTTAAAATTTGGGGTAAATGTTTATTAGTAGTCAAATATTTTGCTTCCACAAAAATGAAACACATACAGTAAATATTGAACATAAATCGTAACAAATCAAGAATGAATCTTACAATTAAATAAATATAAGCCTTAGATACAAACACATTTTCAAATATTCAACAATATACAATTTTTACTCCTCATTACACATTTGAACCCCCATCTCATGCATAAGAGTTTGTAATTTCCATTTAAACTCCACCAGCAAATTTGGCCACTTGGAGGACGTATCTCCCACATGGATCCATCACTGCTGCTTCAAAAGAAAAACCTGAGGAGGCTCGCTTCCTCTTCTGTGATCTGGGCACGGGGCTGAAGGGGAAGATGGTGCAGCTAGAGGTAGGTTGAGTTTACTGTGGTAGCAGAAGGTTGTGGTACTGGGGACTGTGTTGACATTGATGGTAGCACACTGCTCCCCAGGTCTGGCAAATTGATTGTGGAGAACTCCGTACACAGAGCAAATGTTCACTCCTCAGGATCTGACTCAACTTCCTGAAAAATAAATAAGTAAAATAAAAATCAAACAATTGTTAGTACAACTGATCTACTCAAACATTTTGTTTGGGTAGGCCTACTGGTTTTGCATGCACACTTTATTTCCTCCTATTTGCAATTACTTGTATGTAGCTGCCATGAATTAAATTAGCTTTGTGCCTGTTCCACCTTTGACCACACAGCGAGACGAGCTTCTCGGTCCTCCTTGATGAGGTCTTCAGCAAATCGAATGTTGAACTCTCTGCAGACGGGGTGTTACTTGGTGCAGCGCCAGAGTTCACCCTGTAGATCCTCCCGGTAAACTGCATTATGATTGTCTGGGGCGGCTGGTGTT
The DNA here is from genome assembly GCA_038363315.1 of Mugilogobius chulae. NCBI lineage: Eukaryota > Metazoa > Chordata > Actinopteri > Gobiiformes > Gobiidae > Mugilogobius > Mugilogobius chulae. The sequence continues at coordinate 14,590,140 of CM076410.1, forward strand.
GTTTGCTCCAAGGCGATGCACTGTGTCCAGGATCAGATCCATCTTCTCCTACCAATGTGGAAGGATCTTTATGATGATGTCAGCCACTTTCTTTCTGGTGTTTTCCTCTTTGTCTTCTTTCAAACCGTTAAGACGCAAATTCCAGCGTCTCTTGTATCGCTCCAAGTCTGCCGCCTTTTTTTCCACATTCAAAACATTAGCTTTAAGATGCTTGATCTCATTTTCCAGCTCTTTGTCTCATTTTTGACATTTTTAATTTCACTGTGGTTGAACTCAACTTACATGGCAAAGTTTGCGATAGAGAGAGCATTTTGATTCATGTCTTTTTAAGACCAGTCTCCTTCAAGTTGTCAGTCGCCACTAATATAGCACTAATGGCAGGCTCCTTGCTTCCTTTTTGTTTTTTGAATGGCACCACAGCTTTATCTGGTGAAGCCAACGCATTCTTGATTCCCTTCACGTTCGTCTCCATTCTTTCCATAATTTCTTCACTTTTTGTTGAGCAAATGTATGTTTTTTTTCAGTTTCTTTCCAGGGTTTTGGCTATCCGACAATTACCGCGTGACTGCTCTCTCTGCCATCTTGCCAGAAGTCCCTAAAAGAATGAAGTTAAGAATGCTATGCTAACTGCTGTGCGTTTAGAACAATAGTCGCGTTTCCATTAACCATCAAATATTGCAAAATCAATTTGTGCATTTTTTTTCTAATGGAAACGCGCACATTTCGAAAAAAACATCTGTTTTATCGATAAAAAGTTTTTGCTCTTTCAAGAGATGGTTTTCAGAGCGTGTCGAAAAAGATTTATTTCGCAAAACTGCAATGGAAACACTTTTCTCGAAATTCCTGAATCAAACCGGATGCTGATACACGCAAAGTCGACGAAGAAGAAGAAACAGGAAGTAGAAGAAAAACAACAAGAAAAAATGTTGTCCAAGAGACGGAATATTTTTTACATTTAGTTCGGGAAAAGGGCATAACAAACATACTAGATTCTAAACAACAAAGAAACGCAACAATTTACCAAGAATTAGAACGGGGAATGGAGGGAGATTTTCAAAAAACGTGGCAGATTTTGCGGTCCAAATGGAAAACGCTAAAACGAAAATACATGAAGCTAAAAAGAAACGCAAGCAAAAGCAGAGCAGGTGGAAAGGAGAGCACAAAATTCAGGTTTTACAAAATGATGGATGAGATTCTGAGACAAAGGTCGATCGTCACGTCTTTGAGCAGCGTCATCAACAGCATTGGTAAGACACGTTAAGCTTACAAACTAAATGCTAATGCCGGCTAGCTAGGTGTCAAGTACTGTTAATAACGATGCTACTTAATTTTAGGGGATGACGAGGAGGTAGAAGACCGAGAGGACGATGGGGAGGACAATGGGACGGACTCGTCGCATTGTAAGTACTTGTTAGCTAGAGCTGTCTGTTTTTTTATTACTAGACCCATTCACGTTGTGAATCACTGCAAAACAACTGACATCACTCATCATCAATAGAATGTTCAGCTGGTCTAATGTGATACAAACTGACATTTTAATTTGCTAAATACTGAAGTAGATGGTTCTTTAGAATGTTGTGTCACGTTAATCACCTACTTAACTCTTTCCCTGCCAATGACGGAAATTTCCGTCAGAGAACAGCCAACCGTAGCCTGCCAGTGACGAAAATATCCGTCATAAGATTTTTTTTATATCAATCGATAGAGGACGTTCTGGGGACGTCTCAACTAAACACATCGCCAAACGCATGTAACACTAGCATTCGGTGTTGATACAAAATGAGCACTAGGACCCTGGGCTGCTCAAACTGCAACGTAAACAGGCCTGCAGCAAATGCATCTGCACAACTTTACTAATGTTGCAGCACAAAGACGAATTTCTAGAGCCAAGAAAACTTGCCCCAAGCGCTAAACTTGGGCAAAATGCCTGTTACAAAAAAATGAACGTTCAGCAAGCTTTAGCACGAATATTTGACCTTATGAATGAAGAAAATGACGACACAGGGTCGGAGCTCGGAGAGGGGGAGGAGGAGGATGACGACTCCGGTGACGACAGCGGTGAAAACAGCGGAGGTGAAGACGAAAACGACGAGGATTACCTGCCTGAAAGTACGCGTGGTTTCGCTAATTCTGACTCGAGAAGTAAGTAAAACTACTTTTTTCTTTGTGCATGCACTCCTGCATATAATCCGTGTGCACGAGAGGCGCTGCGCGTTCTTCTTTTGATGCTACTTATGTTACTCAGGCTACAAAGTATCGATGCTCGTCATGTTGCTTTTTTTTTCCTTGCAGTTGCACGAAGTTCTTATTCACAAAATCATGCACACAAAACGTTTTTATTTGGCAGCCATGTGCAGCAGCCATGTGCAGCACATGGCTGCTGCACAGTGCTTTTATTTGTAAACATAATGCTCTGGGAGAAAATGGTTGCACCCTTCCACATATTTGAGTTGTTTGAACGTGCTGATTTTCTGTTCAATGTTGCAGGGTCTACAACTCGACAGAGACCCAGATCTCCTTCTCCTCCTGCTCAATTGGTTAAAGAAGAAGGTATGTGTACTGTAAATTATAGATGGGATCTTTTGTGAAAGTGGAAAATAATTATTTAAGAAGATCTATTTTGTTGCATTACCCATCTACCAATTATATTTCTGTTGTCATGTTTTCCAGAGCTCAGCCACTCCAGTGTACAGCCTACATCATCCACCTGCTCTCAATCTTCAGTTCCTACTTGCACAAGTGAAAGAGGTGAGATTACAACTGCCAAATGCAATTACTTATTTTGCACTTTGTGCTAGGTGCATGTACTCCATAAAAAACATAGGATCTTTTAGAACTAATAACTAATACTTGTTTTATCTTTGACAGGTCGAACTGCTCAGCGTGGTAAAGCAACACAGAAGAGGAGCAGGAGAAGAATTCCAGCTAGTGCACCTCTTCCTGAGTGGCAAAGAAGCAACTGGCAACCCAAAGACATACCCTTTACAGCTAGTCCAGGACTAGCAGGTGCAGCTGCTACGATGGATTCGGACAAGCCTGTTGATTTTGTTGAACTTTTTCTAACTGATGAGTTTATTGACAATATTGTAAAACAGACCAACTTATATGCTCAACAGTCTATTGAAGCTGCACAGAGACATTCAGTGCACTCTAGAACCCAAGCATGGAAACCTGTGACTGTACCTGAAATGAAAAAGTTCTTGGGACTTATTTTCCTAACAGGTATAGTAAAAAAACCAGAATTAGAAATGTACTGGAGCACTGATGAAGTACTTTCCACTCCTTACTACAGCAAGGTGATGTCTCGTAACAGGTTTCAAATTATTTTGCGTTTTCTCCATTTCAATGATAATAATGCAGTGCAGGCTGATAACACTGATAAGCTGCACAAAATACGCCCTGTTGTGGATTACCTTATCTCTAAATTTAAGGAGCTGTATCAACCTGCAAAAAATATCAGCATTGATGAGGGCATGCTTCTGTGGCGCGGACGTCTAGTTTTTAAGGTCTATAACCCCTTAAAGCCGGTAAAGTATGGTATTAAATCATACATTCTTTGCGACTCCCAAACTGGATACTGCTTTAACATGAAACCTTATGCTGGTGAGTCCACACCACTAGGAGATACAGTGGTTCAACTGCTTGATAGACTATCTGGGCATGGCTACAAACTATACATGGACAATTACTACAACTCAGTTTCACTGTGCCAGCGACTGCTTCACTTGAAAACTCACGTATGTGGCACACTGAGAAAGAACAGAGGAGAACCTGAGGACTTTCAAACTCTCACTAAGGCAGAACTCAAAAATGGACAAGGATAATGCGACACAATGGTAATGTTATGGTTTTAGCATGGCTAGACAAACAGATTGTAAAAATGATCAGCACCTTCCACCTAGACACTACAGAAACGGTTCGTACTTGGCAGAGGGGAGAAAGCGAAAAAGTTCAGAAAGAAAAGCCAACATGCATTGTTGAATATAACAGTTCAATGAATGGTGTTGATAAACTTGACCAAAATATAACATATTACCCTTTTGTAAGAAAAACACAAAAGTGGACACGCAAATTTGTCATCTATCTGCTTCAAATCGCTCTGTTCAACGCATTTGTACTTTTCAATGTAAAGAACCCAGACCGCAAGGGCATCTCGTTTATGTCATTTATCCTCTCTCTTGTGACAACTTGGACAAGCCAGGAAACAGAAAATGACGTAGGGCCTACATCTCCACTCCAACAAACTCCGAAATCTCTTCGCAACAGAGATTCACAGTCTAGACTTTCTGGACTCCACACTCTTGTCCGAATCTTGCCCACAACCAAAAAGAACCCATCCAGGAGGTGCAGGATGTGCTACAGAAATGGGGTGCGTAAGGAGACCCGTTACTACTGTGAGCAGTGTCGAGTCCCATTGCACATTGGTAGGTGTAACAAACTCTATCACTCCAAAAAACAGTTGTCCTAATCGCATACAAATGATGAAAATCAAATTAGAAAACCAAATGCAAAATTGAGATAAACTGACATTTTATCAAGTAAAAATATGAAATAATATACATTTTTACTGTTGGTATTTGTTCACATATTACATTTTAGGATAATTGTTCATACCATTGAAAATGCATGGGAAAATCCTGAATTGAAAATTTGAAATTCACAATAAGTTTGTTCTTACTTTTTTTCAACTCGTTTTGCTGAAAAAAATTGTAAAAAAAAAAAAAAAAAAAAAAAAAAAAAAAAAAAAGAAAATGCATGGGGAAAACTCTTGAAATTGTTAAAATTTAAATGTTTTAGAAAAAGGTCTGTTTCTCCACTTTATGTGTCCAATGTCTGTTTCCGCTCAAAATAGCTTTTTTCAATTGCCTATAAAAAATGAACGGATTTACATAGAATAAAACTTTTTTTTTAAATGAAAGTAGAGGCCTGGAAGTTTCTTTTGGTATGTCCATGCAGCAGAACATTTTCTGTGGGGCATCAAAAATTGCTTAAAACTGGTGAAAACCTCTGGCAGGCTGGGCTGTCTTGGCAGAAAAGGCTGGCAGTGAAAGAGTTAACATTGAGGACCAGATTTATCAAGCATTTGTTCATGTGCAAACAGGTTAGGGTTAGGTTAGCAAAAACTTCTTTCACACAGACACTAAAGAGCAGAATGTGAGGTGGTGCAGATCTGTTTTGTGTAATATGTTATATACATCTTCCAATATTAAAGTTTGCATACAATTCTCGCAATTTTTTACTTTGCACTTTCAATTGTGGGATCCAGACACTCCACGCGGCCAATCAGATTACTTATTAGCGTGACGCAGATGAAACAAAGAAGCTGATTGGTCGTCTGTCATTAGACCAAAATCTAACTTCACTCACCTCACATTAAAATCTTTTTTTTTTGCTTCGCTCATTGATTCTGCAGAAATCCAATATGTTTTTCAGTTCCACCTGATATTTTTTTTATGTATTTTTGTTGTTGGAAGCAGCCATGTTGGTTTTTACATGGCAGAAGATGTGTGTCTCTGATTGGCTCATTAATCTGTCAATCACGGCTACAGAAATCCAAAAGAGAGACACGGTGACCAGACGATATATTTTAATATGTCGTCTGGATTTTCCAGGCAATAAAAAGACGGACTTCATATAATCTGAAGCATTTACCTGTGTGAGGAAGACGTCCTTCTACACTGAGCCAAATGACAGTTCAAAAGACATAAAGCTTACAGTAGGTTGGTTTCATGTGACATCAACAACATTCTACAGGCCAATGAGGTGGAGGGCAGGTAAAATTTATATAGTTTAAATGCAGTTTATTTTTGTAATTCCAAACGAATAATGGGTCTAGTCATCCCAGAAATCACCACTTTTTAAATGGGCAAAATATTTTTTGAATTATAGCTATTATTTTCATCAAATCAAGCAGCCCTACAATACACAACACACAAATTTGGTCCAGTTGACCAAATGTTACTAGGCAACTACCTAACAGGTTAAACTGAGATGATGTGTAAAATGTTTAGGAAACTAAATGATAATAATCTTTACTGCATTTTCGTGAAATGAGTAGTTTCCTGTCAAAAGCACTGTGAAACAAGCATTTAAAATGATTTATGTAANGAGCTGAAGGCAGCAGCCTGGGCTTAAGGTTCTCCTGAGCACTGCCACAGGACTGATCTCCTCCAAACCTTACCACAATGATGCAGTAACTCATGCATAGGAATGTCCTTCTTTGTAATAATTGTGTACTCCAATTTTTTGAGACATACCTGTATGATTACTAAATCGTTTGGCAAGCTACATGGAAAGTGGTGTAGAGCTATTGGTTGCTCCGGAGCAATAGGTTGGAAACCCTGTGAGAAATTTATCTCGTTGCTAATGCTAAATCTGTGTGAACATAAATTTAAAACTTCAAGTTGAATAATCTGGCCTTATCCTTACATGAACTGGCTCTTCTCTTCTATTGTACTAGCAACATTGCCAAAACAAATGAATGTGATAGCAACTGAAGGTCGTAGCAAAAGCAAGCAAAGGTACTTTCTCGAGAGGAGAAGAGATACATACTATGTCCTTATTTAGGTTGAACCAAACCAGCTCCGGAGCTGTATAAATTCAGCCCCCGTTTATCCTATGTGACTGTGAACTGCATGTCTTGTATTCTGCACTTGGAACTTCAAATAAAAGACCTTAAACTTAACATTCTTCTCCTGGGTCTCTGTGCGTGCTGTCTACTAAAGCGAATATCCACAACCCCTGCTGTAGGCTAATGGTTCTTAACCTTTTTCAGACTTAACCAGCAAAATAACCGCCATAGCAATTGCAAAATGGGTCACTTGTAAAATAAGTAAGTAGTCTTATGTTTTATTTTTACATATACTGTATATGTTAAATAACAAAAATTCCTAATTAAAGATTAATAACAAATCTGAAAGAAAAGTTTATACCAGTAAAGTGAATATTTGGTTAATTTAAACATTTTACATTTGCATAAATCTTTCATTCTGTATATTATTTATCTACATGACCAAGTCCTACCTACCTACAATTGAAGGGAATAGTTTTCGGTTAAAGTAGCATTGTTTTTGTGTTGCAGGAGGAACGATGCGTACATGCACCCATCAATAGCGCCCACTGCCCGCCTAAAGGCATATGGCCACCGAGCTGTGCAAAGCCCCTTCCAACTTCCTCCAACTCTTCAATTTTTGGAAAGTGAATCACTTTGGAGAGCAGCTCCATCATTTTTCCACAATTCTATGGACCACCCTCCAAACGGTGAACAGGGGCATTCCAAAAATATCGGCAGTTGCCCTGTAGGAGGTGCCACATGCCAGCCAATAAAGGGTCACCAACACCTCGATTTCTGGCTTCCATCCATGGTCTTTATGGAGAGGCAGAAGCTCCACCAGCAGATTGAATGTTCTTCTGCTCAGTCGAAAGGCTGGCCTCAGGTCGCCTTCAGAGAAAAACAGTGCTAGAATTGGCACTGACATGTTTATATTTGTGTATCTTGTGATTTGTTCTTGTTTCTGTTCCTGTGTAAATAAAAAAAATCATTAGATTGACTTGTCTTTTAATAAACTATGCATAACATAATAGAAATTACATGTTATTGTAACATAACAACTGTAGTTCATTTATATTGTATGTAACAGGCTATAATCTCAACTGAAAATTACAAATGGTCTAGTTATTTAATAGATAACAAATTAAAAAAAAAAGTTTTTGTTTTTTTTGTCCTGGTAATACTCTTTCTTGTATTGTCGATAATTTTTAATGTTGTCTAGCATGTATAACAATTCCTAAAGCGATACATTTGAGAGAAAAGCCTACCCACCCATAAAGAGATGGAAGCTAGAAGGCCCCACCTTTGCTCCCTCCTCTTCTGCATGAGAGCTGCCCTCATTCTCCTTAACTCTCTTGCTCTCTCCGCCTCCTCTGCCTCTATATATAATGGCCAACAACCAGTACAGCAGCAGCTAGCTCCATCGTGTAAAACGTAGTAACGTTACTTTAAACAGTATGTCTTTAGTAACGGTCCATCTACTGCACCCCACAGGTGTCTATTATAGACGAGGCTGACGTGACACGTAAGATTGATAAGTACAATAATAATATTAATAATAATAATAGTAATAAATACTTTCGAAACAAAAAGGTTTAATTAGCAAAACACATTTAAAACCACAAAATAAAAACATAATTATAATATAATTACGTTTGTGGAAATAAAATAAATACTACAAAGTGTAAATTATTTTATTAATTTATTAACTGAAAACCAACACGTGGAAGGCGTACATGTGACTGAACAGCTGAGAAAAGAAAACAACACAACTTCCGGAATGTTGAGCCGAGCGCTGATTAGCATCGCCGTTAGCGTTCCAATTCTCCGTACTCGGGCTGCAGTCTCCCGTGCTCCCTAAGTCCGTACTTTTTGTGGACTCTTGAGTATTGAGAAATCCAACATTCGCACACTCATAAAATGCCTATCTTTGTCCACGAGAGACTGGCGATAACACTGAGAATATTGGCATCGGGAAACTCTCAGAACAGTGTGGCTGCCAGCTACAAAGTGGGCTTATCAACCGTCTGTACCATCCTCTCAGAAGTGACCAAGGCAATCTGGTTGGCCTTGAGTGGAGTTTTTGTGGCGTTCCCCTCCCCAGAGGAAATGACCCGAATCGCCGCGGATTTTTGGAAAGTGTGGAACTTCCCCAATTGCGTTGGGGCAATTGACGGGAAGCACATCAGTATCAAGGCCCCACCGCGAGCAGGGAGTGACTATTTTAGTTACAAACTCCATCATCCTATTGGCCGTGTGTGATGCGCGATACAGATTTACTATGGTTGATGTTGGAGCCTATGGAAAAGAAAGTGACGGGGGAGTTTTTGACTACAGCATATTTGGAAATGCCCTGAAAAACGGCCAGTTACCACTTCCACCACCAGCAAACCTTCCTGGCACATCCATCAAAGCACCACATGTTTTTTTCAGGTAGACTTTCTAATTATATTTACAAACCAATAATGTTCAGTTTGAGGAGATTGAGCTAATTATTAAATAGACCTGCATGCAATCCATTCACGTTTGACCAACAATATCAACAAATGACTCACACATTTTGTCACAATTAGGTCTACCAATAAATAAATAAACAAATTAGCTAAATAAATAGATCATAGGACAGAGAAACACACACATAAATTAAGAGATTCTTCATGTTTACTGTTTAAATTTTGAAATTTCTACTTATTTCATTCAATTTGGTCTATAATATTTTGTCTTTGTCTCCATGTAGATCGCAATCTCACAGCCCAGGAGCAGGTCTACAACTACCGGCACTCACGGGCAAGGCGTGTGATCTTTGCAGCGCGATGGAGGATCCTTGGAAGGCCATTGGAATACATTGTTAAAGCTTGCATTGCCCTCCACAACTTTTTTGACCCAGAGGCGGTTCTGGCCTACATGACTCCCTGGGCGAACATGCTCCTCTGGGCTTTTAGTGAAATCGGTTGAAGGCTTTTAATTGTTATTCCTAATGTTATGTTGCTCATTTATAAGTTTTTGATTTACATTGCTTTAAGGAATCTAAATATTTAATTGTAAAATTTTTGAATATGTGTTATATTTGTGTATGTGTGTATGTAGTTATGTATTGTGACATACTGTATATTTATTATCCAAACATTAGAGTTCACTGCATGCTTAATAATATAAGGCATACATCTTTTACATTCCTTTTTTCCTGGTTTGCAACAATATTGAATGGTCACAGTCTTAAAATTTGGGGTAAATGTTTATTAGTAGTCAAATATTTTGCTTCCACAAAAATGAAACACATACAGTAAATATTGAACATAAATCGTAACAAATCAAGAATGAATCTTACAATTAAATAAATATAAGCCTTAGATACAAACACATTTTCAAATATTCAACAATATACAATTTTTACTCCTCATTACACATTTGAACCCCCATCTCATGCATAAGAGTTTGTAATTTCCATTTAAACTCCACCAGCAAATTTGGCCACTTGGAGGACGTATCTCCCACATGGATCCATCACTGCTGCTTCAAAAGAAAAACCTGAGGAGGCTCGCTTCCTCTTCTGTGATCTGGGCACGGGGCTGAAGGGGAAGATGGTGCAGCTAGAGGTGTAGTTTACTGTGGTAGCAGAAGGTTGTGGTACTGGGGACTGTGTTGACATTGATGGTAGCACACTGCTCCCCAGGTCTGGCAAATTGATTGTGGAGAACTCCGTACACAGAGCAAATGTTCACTCCTCAGGATCTGACTCAACTTCTGAAAAATAAATAAGTAAAATAAAAATCAAACAACTGTTAGTACAACTGATCTACTCAAACATTTTGTTTGGGTAGGCCTACTGGTTTTGCATGCACACTTTATTTCCTCCTATTTGCAATTACTTGTATGTAGCTGCCATGAATTAAATTAGCTTTGTGCCTGTTCCACCTTTGACCACACAGCGAGACGAGCTTCTCGGTCCTCCTTGATGAGGTCTTCAGCAAATCGAATGTTGAACTCTCTGCAGACGGGGTGTTACTTGGTGCAGCGCCAGAGTTCATCCCTGTAGATCCTCCCGGTAAACTGCATTATGATCTGTCTGGGGCGGCTGGTGTTGTTTGCTCCAAGGCGATGCACTGTGTCCAGGATCAGATCCATCTTCTCCGACCAATGTGGAAGGATCTTTATGATGATGTCAGCCACTTTCTTTCTGGTGTTTTCCTCTTTGTCTTCTTTCAAACCGTTAAGACGCAAATTCCAGCGTCTCTTGTACCGCTCCAAGTCTGCCGCCTTTTTTTCCACATTCAAAACATTAGCTTTAAGATGCTTGATCTCATTTTCCAGCTCTTGTCTCATTTTTGACATTTTTAATTTCACTGTGGTTGAACTCAACTTACATGGCAAAGTTTGCGATAGAGAGAGCATTTTGATTCATGTCTTTTTAAGACCAGTCATCATCTCCTTCAAGTTGTCAGTCGCCACTAATATAGCACTAATGGCAGGCTCCTTGCTTCCTTTTTGTTTTTTGAATGGCACCACAGCTTTATCTGGTGAAGCCAACGCATTCTTGATTCCCTTCACGTTCGTCTCCATTCTTTCCATAATTTCTTCACTTTTTGTTGAGCAAATCTATGTTTTTTTCAGTTTCTTTCCAGGGTTTTAGCTATCCGACAATTACCGCGTGACTGCTCTCTCTGCCATCTTTCCAGAAGTCCCTAAAAGAATGAAGTTAAGAATGCTATGCTAACTGCTGTGCGTTTAGAACAATAGTCGCGTTTCCATTAACCATCAAATATTGCAAAATCAATTTGTGCATTTTTTTTTCTAATGGAAACGCGCACATTTCGAAAAAAACATCTGTTTATCGATAAAAAGTTTTTGCTCTTTCAAGAGATGGTTTTCAGAGCGTGTCGAAAAAGATTTATTTCGCAAAACTGCAATGGAAACACTTTTCTCGAAATTCCTGAATCAAACCGGATGCTGATACACGCAAAGTCGACGAAGAAGAAGAAACAGGAAGTAGAAGAAAAACAACAAGAAAAAATGTTGTCCAAGAGACGGAATATTTTTTACATTTAGTTCGGGAAAAGGGCATAACAAACATACTAGATTCTAAACAACAAAGAAACGCAACAATTTACCAAGAATTAGAACGGGGAATGGAGGGAGATTTTCAAAAAACGTGGCAGATTTTGCGGTCCAAATGGAAAACGCTAAAACGAAAATACATGAAGCTAAAAAGAAACGCAAGCAAAAGCAGAGCAGGTGGAAAGGAGAGCACAAAATTCAGGTTTTACAAAATGATGGATGAGATTCTGAGACAAAGGTCGATCGTCACGTCATTAAGCAGCGTCATCAACAGCATTGGTAAGACACGTTAAGCTTACAAACTAAATGCTAATGCCGGCTAGCTAGGTGTCAAGTACTGTTAATAACGATGCTACTTAATTTTAGGGGATGACGAGGAGGTAGAAGACCGAGAGGACGATGGGGAGGACAATGGGACGGACTCGTCGCACGATTGTAAGTACTTGTTAGCTAGAGCTGTCTGTTTTTTTATTAGTAACTAGACCAGGGGTGCCCAAACTTTTTTCCTTGGTGGGCCAAAATTTGCTGATTTTTTCTTCGCGGGCCAAAATGTATTGCATTGAAGAGTGCCAAGGGCCAAACATAATTTTGTTCGCCATTTAAAAAAACATTTTGAGGATAGATAAATTATCTTTTATTAACTCATTTTAAGAGATTGTACTTGAATTTTGTCATTTGAGAGTCTTTTCAACACAAAATTGAATCAAACAGTTAGTCCTAACAAACCTGAACAACCCTTCGTGGGCCAAATTGGGTCATCTGGCGGGCCGAATTTGGCCCCCGGGCCCCACTTTGGTCACCCCTGAACTAGACCCATTCACGTTTTGAATCACTGCAAAACAACTGACATCACTCATCATCAATAGAATGTTCAGCTGGTCTAATGTGATACAAACTGACATTTTAATTTGCTAAATACTGAAGTAGATGGTTCTTTAGAAGGCTGTGTCACGTTAATCACCTACTTAACATTGAGGACCAGATTTATCAAGCATTTGTTCATGTGCAAACAGGTTAGGGTTAGGTTAGCAAAAACTTCTTTCACACAGACACTAAAGATGCAGAATGTGTGGTGGTGCAGATCTGTTTTGTATATTAAAGTTTGCATACATTTCTCGCAATTTTTTTACTTTGCACCTTCAATTTAGTTGCCTGGGATCCAGAACCCACATTTCAGCAAACTGCGAAGAGTGGGTCTGGTCGCCACGCCTGCGTTTCAGATCAAATCCACATCGTACCGTCCAATCAGATTAGCTTATTTGTGTGACGCGGATGAAACAAAGAAGCTGATTGGTCATTTGTCATTTAGACCAAAATCTAACTTCACTCACCTCACATTAAAATCGTTTTTTTGCTTCGCTCATTGATTCTGCAGAAATCCGCGATGTTTTTCAGTTCCACCTGATATTTTATTTCATGTATTTTTGTTGTTGGAAGCAGTCATGTTGGTTTTTACACGGCAGAAGATGTGTGTCTCTGATTAGCTATTTAATCTGTCAATCACGGCTACAGAAATCCAAAAGAGGGACACGGTGACCTGACGATATATTTTTTATATGTCGTCTGGATTTCCAGGCAAGAAAAAGACGGACTTCATATAATCTGAAGCATTTACCTGTGGTGAGGAAGACGTCCTTCTACACTGAGCCAAATGACAGTTCAAAAGACTTAAAGCTTACAATAGGTTGGTTTCATGTGACATCACAACATTCTACAGGCCAATGTTATTTCAATGAGGTGGAGGGCAGGTAAAATTTATATTGTTTAAATGCAGTTTATTTTTGTAATTCAAACGAATAATGGGTCTAGTCATCCCAGAAATCACCACTTTTTAAATTGGCAAAATATTTTTTGAATTATAACTATTATTTTCATCAAAATCAAGCAGCCCTACAATACTGGAGTTTGGTCCAGTTGACCAAATGGTTACTAGGCAACTACCTAACGGGTTAAACTGAGATGAGTGTGTAAAATGTTTAGGAAACTAAATGATAATAATCTTTACTGCATTTTCGTGAAATGAGTAGTTTTCCTGTCAAAAGCACTGTGAAACAAGCATTTAAAATGATTTATGTAAATCTAAACAATGTATTGGGTATAGTTATCGCTGATCAAATACGTTTCCCCTTTCACCCTGTATTTTGAGTAGATACATTATCAGTGCATAATTTTAGGAAAAAAAGGGATCAATCTGACCACGAAACAATGTATTTTAAGAAGGTGACAGCTGAAATCTAAAACAACAATAATCATAACTTTTAGTGCAAGGACTGAGCTTTTCCCAGCTCTTTGCTGTAGTAACAGCTTAGATTCTTCTTTAGTCTAGTGGATGTTAATGTCGGAGCAACAAACAGTTCATGGACATAGTCTAGGAAGTCATTCTTATATATCTATTATTGTGATGTGTATGTTCTATGTACCATGTTCACATGACAATACAAAAAAAAAAAAGATTACATTACATTGTGATTTCCCATAGTGATTAGAAAGCTTACTTACAAATAATGAACATAAGAGCTACAATTTAATTCAAAGTTTGTTTCTGAAACTATTTAAACAGCTAAGAAAATATTTAGCCAAGTTTTTGTGTTTTTAGGATAAAAACATTTGCATCGTGGCTAGCAATTAGCATATAGCAGGTTAGCGTCTGACAAACTTTTTAAAACGTTGTTTTTTTTTTAAAATCACTATGGCAAAATAAACACATAAGGGAAATCTATATTTCCGGAAGCATCTGAACATGAAAGAGGGCGGGACTCTTGAGCTTCATAACAGGATGACATGACAGCATCAACACTTCTGATTGGTTAGGCTCTGTTCTATTTAAAGCCAATTCAGGCAGACGTCAAATCCTCCTCTGATTCCCCTTCCATTCTCCACTTTCATTCAAGAAATTGTAGAGTTTGAATGTAAGTATATACTGTATATTAAACGTATGTATCTATATTAATGTAGTTAACATTTACCATCATGACATGTAATCTTACTTATAATAAACTTGATTTTTTACATCTATTGTATTGTGTTTGAACACTTTATCATTTTATAGTGGTCACTTAACTGAAATTGTGTGAAAAGCTATTGTTAGTTCATTTTACTTTGAGTCTAGTTTTGGTCAACTAACCTAAGTAGAAAATTAGTAAGTAGACAAGAAAAGGAGAAGCGTCAAATACACAGGACGCGGAGAAGGAACAAAATCATCCGAAGCATCCAACGCCCTGATATCCACCAGCTAAAATGAATAAATGCTGTTTTTGTTGTAACACATAAACTTGTGGAGTCACTTGAGAAATCACTGGATATCAAATTTGTTAAATATGTTTCTTTCAGACATTAAAGGGACTATACTCGATTTTTTTTGCAACAAAATAACTTAAAAACAATTTTCCCCTAGCACTGATATCTTGTTAATGTATCTATTCAGGTGGAAATTAGTCCACAAAGTAAATGGTCTATTTATATAGTGCTTTTCTACCTTTCCAGGCACTCAAAGCGCTTTACAATCTAGCATCCACTCACCCAGTGTAACAGGCAGTGTGAGTTAAGTGTCTTGCCCAAGGACACGACAATCTACTCCTGTCGTCCCACTGTGGCACCTGGTGTTCCAGCGGTCTCCCATCCAAGTACTAACCAGGCCCTTTCTTACTTAGCTTCTGAGATCTGACGGGATCAGGGTTTGACAAGCAGGTATGGCCACAAAGTACTATCTATGTCTAATAAAATTCTGTTTTCCCGTCCATTTTTTTCTGTTTTTGTTTTTAGCATTGTGGCTAACTGTTGTTAGCATGGAGGCTCACCTCGCTGCTAACAGCTGTGAAAAATCATTAAAACACATCATGATGAACAATTGTGAAGCTCAGAATGCATTAGCTAAGTGAGCAAATCATGTAGCCTGAAGTAAGAAGTTTAAAATGAATTATTTCTGTTTGTTTACATTTTTAAGGATGCAAAAATCAGGTACAGTCCCTTTAAGTTACACGGAAGCCGTCTTTTACCCGTCGTCTGACCTTGTGACATTGTACAATGTCAAAAAAAAAAAAAATTGAAATAAAGCATGCCCAGTAACACTTACTTTAAACAACAATTCACATTGACTGATTGTGTTGTCAAGCATTTAAACGACGTATGCGTGGCTAATTATGTCATTGAACTTGAATGTTTTGTAATCCATCGCTGAAACCTATGAGAAAATGGAGACACTTGCATTGGCTAGACATAAAACTGCAACTTGAAAGGCTAAAACTTTCAACACTAAACTCTGTTAAGGTTTGTTAGTGCCTGAGCAAGTGTCTGCAATTAACCAGGGTTTCGCGTGGAGCATTAACCACATTCAAACTTCAGCAGTTCTGCCACGAACGGCTCTGCAGACTTTCATTTTTTTGGTGTTTTACTGCCTACATGTTTATTAACAGTAATTGCCATTTTATCTAACCTTTGCTGAATCAGTAATTTGTCCACTGTGAATGGGTCCAGATCATGTGCAACACGATCAAGCAGCGTGGTGTTTTAAAATATGAACCAAAAACTGGATCTGCTCGACTCCCGACAACAAACAAAATAATCTGAAGCCATGTCTTTCACATTGATGATTGTCTGCTTCAAAGAGGGAAGATGGATTAGAATAATTTACATTTGCAAATCCATAGTTCACATTTTGTAATTTTAAGTCTGTGGCTTATTAAAGTGAAATTTTACAATAAAGAGGCAGGGCTTATCAGTTCTTGTAGCTAATTTCTTTGTTTTACAATGAACAATTTATTTATTGTTGGAAAGTGAGTACATGGCAATTTTGAAGCATGCATGTTTTAGTTGCAATCCTAATTTCTGATTAATCGCAAGTAAATACAGACAAGTGGGCAGGAATGGGAGCACTCAATCATCAGCTGCAGGACAATACAAGATGACTCAAACATGCAGGAATCAATCCAAATAAAAAATCTGTGTAAATTAGTGATGAGAGACACTGCTGCAACATGGTTTGAAACTCAGAAACGTTGATTTTACATAGTAAGTTAATTTTTTGCATCACCTTCCAATTGTTACACAATTATAGAGAAATATTTCGGCTATCACACTCGTTATGATCCTAATAATGTTTGGAAGAAATAAATGTAGGCCATTGAATACCCAAATGAAAGTCTGTGTGTGTCTGCATGTGTCTCTGTCTTGTAACTTTGTCATCTTTGGACTTTGTTAACTTTGGACTTCCACCAACTAAGATGTGTGGCCTCTGATGTTCAACAAACATGAGATAAGTACTGTCAGATTTGTGAAAAGAAGACATCTGTTTTTCTCGTTACCATGGAGACCATGCAAAAGCTAATGCTACCTACGCTAGCTTTGGACTTCTAAAATGGCAGACTTTCACACCTGAAGCAGCAGAGGACGTTGCAGTGAAAATAGTTTGATTCTTGGGATTTCATCCACCCTGTGATGTTCAACAGACACAAGTTAGGATTTTCTGAATTTACCATAGAAATGGTACATGAAGCTATGAAAGCTAACTTTGCTGGCTTTGGACTTTTGAAATGCTACAGAACTTTTACATCTGCTGCAGCCGAAGCTTTTGCAGAGGAAGATTTTGTGTGGAGGAAGATTTTGTGTGTTGTTTCACCGACTGAAACAACAGAAGTTCACCTTCCTCCACCTGGACCTGACTGTGATGTGTCTACAGAATCCACTTGCTTCATCTGCACCTGACTGTCATCTGTCTCACTCCGATTTTCATCTCCAACTACACCTGCTCTGTCTGTCTGTCTGTCTGTCTGTCTTTTTCTTTGCAGAATGTCTATTCAGGAGATCTTGGCAAAAGGAGTCGATGATGATGTCCCCACAGTTATAAAAATATACATCGTGGCAGAGGAGAAACGCGACATCGCTATGCGGTGGAATTTTGATTCAAGCCCACCCCAACCCCTTCTTGTGAAGACCAATAAGAGTCAGTGTTACTGATGGCGTCACAGTGGCATCTATGACACTGTTTGAAAATATGTCACAGAAGCTGAAAAAGGGGATTTTTTATTAAATAAAAAATGTGGCTATGAGAAAGGGGAGGAAGTATTTAAGTCCTCAGACAAAAATGTTCCGAAGCCATCCCTTTATAATAGATGATGGGCTGCTTAAAAAAGGAGATGACCTCATCCACCCATCCTCACAACCAGGGGTGGGGATGCAGTAGGATCCCTTTCCACCATCATTGGAAAGTAAAAAAAAGGTATTTACACTGACATACTAAGTGTTATGGTTCTGAGCTTGACATTAAGGCTCATGCGAGCGGCAAGTAAATGATCTGCTCTCCTTAGTTAACTGAACGGTCAAGTGACAAAACAAAACAACAAAAAAATGAATACATTTTAAAAATCTAAACTCGGGACATTTGACTTGTCTGCTGTGAAGTCCATGAGTGTTATTCAAATGCAAAGTTAAAATTAAATTATCTAACGGTCTGTGAATTAACCCCTTTATATTCAGTCTGTTTTCCCTAAAACGCAGTCTGACTAAAAATTTACAAATTCAAGCTGAAACTTTTTAAGCTCTTTGGACATAAACAATTGTCTATAGCCTACTTGTTTTGAAACTACAGCTTTGACTCTAATCATTAGTGAGAACAAGCTCTGCACAGAGGAATAAGAGAATTTAAGTCTGCAGTACAGCTGGCGTTTGCAGTTTGGGCAGATTTGGGGTTTTAGACAAATCCTCTCAAAAGTTGAAACTAAAAAGTAGTTTAGTTTTTAGAGTACACCTTTAACCTTTCCTGAAGCCTGTTTTATTCTTGATTGATTGTTTGCAGAATCTTCTTCAGTTTGAGTCTGCACACATTCATATGTAGAATATTTCATCTCAAATATTTTAATGTACAAAAAAACCTGACTCACAAAGAACCTCCTTTTGCTTTAATTTAGTTATAATTAACAGCTTTGTGCTGAGTGAATCAGCACAAAGCTGTTACAATGGCTCTTGTTGTAAAAGACAGTTTTACAAAGTTATTTATGTAAAACTCTCTTGCTCACCATCTGGACTTATTATCATTTTTTACAATAGGGTCTATTACATATACATTTAGAAATTATGAATTAGTAAAGAAAGATCTTTGAGAGACTTTAAAGAGTCACATGCAGTTTCCCACCCAGTATATGTTTGTTTGTTTGTTTGTTTGTTTTAAGTAGGCAGACCAACTTCTTTATTTTGTTGACCTACATATTCTACATTTCCTGATTTTGACTACATTTATTGTAGGTAACTGTCGCCCAAAAAGTGGACCAAGCAGATGACTCTGGGGGTAAGTAGATCTAAATCAGGTTTGACTGTCAACCTAAACTAGAACTTGAGATTCTACAATTTCGATTTTTGTGTTACAGTTATTGCTATTAAAAATATAACAATTAAGCAATTAAATATCTTCTACAATGCTCCAGAGATTCAAAAAACTCTTGAAATAAGTGGATCTTCGGATGAGGCCGAGGGATATTTTGAAATCCTGACGTGCGAGGGAGAGGTGTTTCAGTGCCGGGCTGACACCTGGAAAGAACCAGATGAGTCCGATTTGGTCATAACGACAGTCATTAGAGAGGAAAGGATTCTGTCATTCAAGAAAAAGCCTAAAAGGTAAGTTCAATCACTAAAGCACGAGTCACAATTGTCTGAACAAAAGTATTTGCCACTGCATGCAGAGCTTGACAGAAATCTTTGGTGTGCAGTGCAGTCCGCGCGTTCATCACCGGTACAAGCTCAGGATATCTGGATGAACGTGGATCCACAAGGACATCATTATGTGCAAACCTGAAAGACATTTTATCCATGTAGTGTAGCAAAATGCTTAAAGCACTTACAGAGCCTTTTGTTGGTGATATAAAATCAACTTTCATTTTGCTCGACTGATTTTTTCCCAAATCTCAAACTCCTTATGAAATTATTAAGAAATACATGTAACTTGTATTTTATTGGCCATGATACTTCCTGTCAAAGTGTGATTACGCCGGATCTCAGAAGATAAGCAGAGTAAGGCTTGGTCCAGGTGCCATAGTGGGACGGCAAGGGGAAAATGTTATTGTGCAAATGAATTGTTTGTAACAAAGGTTTGTTTCTACCCACGTTTCTTCCCTGTTGTTTAGAAAAGCCACACAACCCCATATGTTATTTTGTGTTCTTTATTCTTATTATTTATAGATATATCTTTATTTTTGAGCACTTTACCTCCGTCTTGGTCTCCTCTTTGTTATGGCACTGAGCCAAGCCGTAACTATAGACCCCTTGCATGTTAGTAAACACTGCGTCAAATTCTGGTGGGCGGAGTTTAGCCAGAGGCAGAAAAAGACATTGCCCCCATTTAAACCAGTGTAAACTAGCACGTTTTTGGAGGAATTTTTAAACACAAAAGCAGAAAAAATGTCAGATTCTGGTCGGAACTGTCAAGATATGTATCGTAACTTACTCTGTGAACCTGACACACACTTAGGTGAATTATTTCTGACGGATGGAAGCATTTTGTCTGAGCTCGTGTGGTTCGTCTTGGATCAGGATCTGCTCTTTCGTGAGGATTAAGAGGTGATTTTTACATTTGTTTCAGGTTCGTTTTACTTTGCTAAACCTAGTAGTGGCTAAAATGATCTTTTAACAGTTTATTCGTGTCTTGAAGCTAATGCTAAATATGCTGATGTGCAGGGCTCTCAACTTTTGATTTTGGCTTGGAGTGAGATTTTTTTGTGAGGGTGCATATCATTCGCAGGTTCTAGGGTGGAGCGAGGCTCTGAAATCTACATGGAGAATTTGTAAAGCAGCAACCTAATTGGAAGTTTGTTTTTCAGTGGTTGATGGGCATTAGACGTATTTCAGCAGTGTGGAAATCATGTTGTACAAGGTGAAAAGAATGAGCGGGGGGTCTGGGGGTCCTCCCCCAGAGATTTTTGAAAAAACAGACACATTTTGGTGCATTTTGAGACATTTTAGAGGCTTCAAGTAGCTGGAAAAAGTGAGACTAAAATTGTCGTATTGGATAACACTTTCGATTACTCTGTTGAGCCTATTTTATAAAAAAAAAAAAATTAAAACAGGTGTTCAAACAACCAAGTTAATAAAAGTTAAATGGCAATTAGGCCTTCTGTTCACGTGGCCCTGAGGGGTCAAATCTGGGAGTTCCCCAGGAGATTTTGGTCAAAATATATGTAGTTTTCTGCAATCTGAAGTGTTTTTAACTAACAAATCCTATTTTCTAGCAGGTTTACACTAGCACAAAGTCAGCTATTTGTTAGAGAATTTCACCTCATAATTTCTACTTATAGGCCTTCACATGTCCAAACCCTGTGTCATTGGTTTACAGTGGAGTCCTAATCCTCTTTGTTCTGTCCTGCTCAGTGAGAGACATGTCAGTGAGGGGCCTTCAGACTGCAGCTCCTGGTTTTGCAGATGTTCAAACTGCAGGTCCTGAGACTGCAGCCTCCAGCTCTACCTCTGCTGCTTTAGAGCTGCCTCTGTCTGTGAGCTGCTGCTACTTCACAGTGGACAATGCACATAGGCTCCTCAAACAACAGTTCTGCCCAAAACTTTTGTGCAGACACTTCATGGACTTGTGTTTGTTATGTTGTTTTTTCTATTCAGGATATGGATCAGGATTTTGGATCTGCTGTGCGTCCTCCATCACCATATTTACTTTTTACTCATCCTCACATTTCAGTAAAATTAGAAAGTAAAACCACAGTTTGGGACATTCTAAATGTTGAATACATTTTATGGCATACTTCGAAAAAAAATTTTTTTTATCAAAATAAACATGCGTGGGCCCTCCTCCTCCAGGGCAAATAACAGTCCATTTTGTGGCCATACAAGTCTGTTCAAAGTAAAAGCACTGTGTTTTTTTTATTATCTATTTGGTGTAACAAAGACATAAAAATGTCAGAAACATGAAAGTATTATAAGATTGTATTATTAATTGGAAGTTTTTCATGTTAGCTGCGGAGCCCCCACACCCCCTTTAAAGGTCTTTAAATCCCTTTCAAACGGCCCTGCACTCCCCAGCGCAGACCGTGGATACAGAGTCAGCCTTTACGCAGCAGTGACAGTGGAGCTGGGGCTGTAGAGGCTCTAAAACTCCACAGACTTTCCAAACTTGGATCAGGACGTCTGAACTCACACTTAGTATCACTTTTACGTGTCCTGTGTCCTGGACCGTGAATGAAATGGTCCACAGACTCCGCGCGCCCGCCCCATGAAATGAATGGCATTTTTCAGTAAAGCGCAGAAACAATCATAACTCCGTGAATCTGAGGTCTATCTCCGTGAAATAAAGAGTAGGTGAAAGCTTGTGAGCAGTAGAGTGTCGCTGTGGGCTTCAAAACACTCATAAGACTGAGAATTTCTATGTTTTAGCTTCATTAGGCGAGATGAGAGATGCTACGCGGCAGCACTACGCACATGTGGCTCTCTCTCTGATGTCGGGTTAATGTGACGTGAGGCCGGTTATAAGGAGCTGTCAGTGGGACAGACCTACATTTGAGTCTGGGGGTGCAGAGCAGACAGAAAAGAATTAAGAAAATGCAGCAGACTTTATGGGAAGCATGTCTTCTCCTGCCGCCCTTTGGACAACACAGACTGTTGCCACTGTATTTAATTCTGCGCTATTAGCTGTTAATGACACGACTCTTACATATGAGGGACTGCTCAGCTGTTTGAACGATGTTATTTGGCTGCAATTGGGTTCAAAGTGTAGATGAGAAGAACCTAAATGCACCTCAAACACCATAAATTCTATAGGCTACAGGACCGGAGTGGGACTCATTTCAGCCCGGGAAAAATTTTTAATGGACCCGATCTCTGACAATATGACAAAATGTAAATATGTATGCAATTATTCATATTATTATTATATTATTATTATTATTATTAGGCCCGAGCGCCCCAAGCAGGCGATGGGCCTATTGCTTTCGTAAGTGCCGTGCGAAGCACGGCAGCGAAAGTGCGCACGAAGTGCGCACGAAATCGTGCGCGAAGCGCACGACCCCCCTCAAACACTCACCCAGGCCTTCCCCGACTCATGCACGTCCCGTGCATGTAAATTTGTAGTTGCTAGGCTCAACATTATTATCGTAGACGGGCGAAGCCCGTGCGAAATGCACACGAAGTGTGCACGAAACGAGTGCTTTACGTGGGAATGACGACCGCGAAGCGGTCGTCATTCCCACGTAAAGCACTCGTTTGCGCTGAGTCGCCCACCTACGCGTTACCCTACTCATGCACGTTCCGTGCATATAAGTAATTAGTGGAAAAATGGAACATTATTATCGTATATGGGGCTAGTAAAAAAAGTGGCGGAGCCCACTTCGAAAGTCACTGACGGGCACGAAGTGCCCGTCAGTGACCCAGGACCCTCACCATGACGTAGCATGACGCGCGCGCTTTCCGAAAATATATAGTTTATGAAATATAAAAAAAGGGAAACATTGTTCTCGACCGGAATATTATCTTATTATTATTAGGCCCGAGCGCCCAAAGCAGGCGATGGGCCTATTGCTTTCGTAAGTGCCGTGCGAAGCACGGCAGCGAAAGTGCGCACGAAGTGCGCACGAAATCGTGCGCGAAGCGCACGACCCCCCTCAAACACTCACCCAGGCCTTCCCCGACTCATGCACGTCCCGTGCATGTAAATTTGTAGTTGCTAGGCTCAACATTATTATCGTAACGGGCGAAGCCCGTGCGAAATGCACACGAAGTGTGCACGAAACGAGTGCTTTACGTGGAATGACGACCGCGAAGCGGTCGTCATTCCCACGTAAAGCACTCGTTTGCGCTGAGTCGCCCACCTACGCGTTACCCTACTCATGCACGTTCCGTGCATATAAGTAATTAGTGGAAAAAATGGAACATTATTATCGTATATGGGGCTAGTAAAAAAAAGTGGGCGGAGCCCACTCGAAAGTCACTGACGGGCACGAAGTGCCCGTCAGTGACCCAGGACCCTCACCATGACGTAGCATGACGCGCGCGCTTTCCGAAAATATATAGTTTATGAAATAAAAAAAAGGGAAACATTGTTCTCGGACCGGAATATTATTCTTATTATTATTATATTATTATTATTTTTTTCTCGGGACCAACCCCCTATTTTTGACCCTTTTACCAGTGACAAAAAGTCACGAAAATGTGCACACTCCTCAAAATCGTGCCTCTCTAAATTATGGCTATTTCCGTTTTTCAAAACTAAAAAAAGTGGCGCGTCAGCGCCACCTAGAGTTCGCAAAATGAATTAGGGAATACGAAATGGCAAAAATAAAATTTGAACATAGAATCTTCAAATTCGGCACAGAAGTACATAGTAACAAGACAAGAAAAAAAATATATTACGGCAACGCGTCCCTCCCACCAGATGTCGGCTATATGCATTCGTATTTTGCTAAGCATGACTCAGCAGTTTTTTTTAACGTCGTAGTTTTATCTACTCCTCCTCGGGCGTAAGCCCGAGCAACCTCAAATTTGGTGAACCTCATCTTGAGAAGTGTGCCATCAAAACTTATCCAATTTATAGGTGTAAGTATTACCGTTTGTTTGCGGCGAAGCCGCAAAAAAGCGCCAAAAAATCGGAAAAATCTGAAAAATTGAATTTACTCCCATTTCCACAAATAAAGTCCGAATTCTGTAAAATTTGCATCAGTTGTTAAACTCCCGGCCCTTAACCTACTTGATGAGAAAAAAAAAATTGGCGCGTCAGCGCCCCCTACAGACTTAAATACATTTTAACATGGGGCGCACAAATTTTAGTTTGTCGAAAATTTTTGAAATTTTGCACAAAATTCTATTTTGGCATTCCGATCAAAAAAGTCAATCAGACCTATGCCATAATTTTTACGGCGTAGCCGTAGCGATGACAGAAACACCTAATGTTATCCTAATGGGAAAAATTGCCAAATCTCTGAAAATAGCAGATTTTTAAAAATGTATACTTTCAGTAACTGCTCCTCGGGCGTAAGCCCGAGCAACCTCAAAATGGTGACAATCATCTTGAGGAGTGTGGAATCAAAAGTTATCCATATATTTTACAAGTCCTATAGTCTCTGTGCGGCGAAGCCGCAAATATTGCCCAAGATTTGTGAAATTTGTCAAATTTTAAATGGAAATTTAAAATTTAGTTTTTCCAAAACATTTGAAATTTTGCCACAAAAATCCCTCTTGGTATTCCGATCAAAAAGTCAATGGAACCTATGTCTATCTCTTATGGTTTTCGCAACAGCGACTCTTTAAATCCTCCATTATATTTAAATGCAGTATAAATCTATACAGCCGGAGGCTGCAGTCTCAGGCCTGCAGTTACACGCTTTTATGGCTTTTAACTCATGTTTTCACTCATTTCTCTTCGGGCGTAAGCCCCGAACAACCTGAAATTTGTGTCTATCATGATGAGGAGTAGGTCAACAAGACTCTGTAGACTCTGTGCGGCGAA